>CAUYUJ010020955.1:0-42500 GCA_963575745.1 Prorocentrum cordatum | reverse complement strand
CACCAAACAGTTAACACCCGGTAAACGCAACAGGTGCAGGAGCGCCTTCGACTCCGGAAATTACTCCCAGAATCACGGGAAACATACATTGGAGGGGATTGCGTGGCGGACATCGAGAAACAACTCGACCTAATCACGCGGGACCTCAAGAGGCATAATCAAGGCCACTACATAGGCACAGCGCGGAATCGAGACCCTCACTCTCGAAGCTTGGATTAAGCAAGACCGCGTCGAAACTTAAAAGGTTTTCCAGATGCGTGGCAGACACCAGCCACGGCAAGCAGAACCGCACTTACAGCACAGCCACCAAAACAGCACCCAGGTTTGCATAATGATCCCAACGCGTAGCGCTCAAGTGCAAGGACGGCGGTTTCGAGGCTTACCCGGTATACCTGAACGAGGGGAAGGCGATCCGCAAGGATAGCTCTGAGAACTTCTCGAGCGAGCTCAAGCACAATATCTAAGAGTGGAGGAGGCGTCCAGGGACAACGCTTGGAAGGTTTTCTTCGGGGTCAAGCGGCCCATGTACTTGAAGAAGCGCGCCTCGGTCGCCAAGTGGCCCCTGCCTGCCGAGCTCTTCCAGGTCATCCTGCGGCCGACCAAGGTCACAAAGAGCAAGCCGCAGACCAAGGGCTTGGATTTCAACGACGGGCTGATCGAGGAGTTCTCAACCATGCCTGCAGAGTCGGTTTCACTCTTACTGGGTGCACGTCATAGCCAGTTCTTCACGCTGGGCAAGATGAACGGCAAGCCTACGGTGAAGGGCCTAAGCATCCTACACATGGTCTGTCCATTTAGGCGATGCGTGTTCAGTCAGCTGCAGCGCAGATCGGAGCCTTGACCCCCTCCGCCACATGCCCTTGGAGGCTGGCCACAGCGCAGGAGGGAAGCACCGATGCCAGCCACCAGGTTCGCGGCCTGTCGTCAAAGGGCCAACCCCCACTTCATCGTGGGCAGCAAGGGCGCCGCCAACGCATTCCCGCGTGCGAAAACCGACAAAGCAGACGAGATGGGCACCGCCAGCCGCTCCAGCGCGGAGTAGCGCCTCGTCACCTATACAAATGTGCAAACGTGCAGGTCGACGGCTTCGACCCAGCGGGCGACTTCGCACTGGGCTCTGGAGCTATGCCAGGTTGCAGTGCGGGCCCCGCATCATTAGACTTCGTTTGCGTGCAGCCAGGCGGGGACTGGTCAGACGAGACCATGCAGGACTCCGTTCCAGTCGCAGCCGTCTCCCCCATCACTCACAGGACGCTCGGCCTCTCGGCGCACCTCCGCGCGGGCGACGCCCTCGAGCCCCGCGTAGTCAGCATGGGGAAGGCCAATGCCGCAGGCGGCGAAGCCAGAGGGCGATGGGGGCATTTGGCAATCCATGGGACGGAGCTCTTGCAAAAGGCAGCGGTGCCAGTGGCAGCGGCATCTCGACCCAAGAGAGGCGGATCAATGTAACATGACAAGGTCGACCCCGAGCCGAAGGAGCTCCCCGCTCTCCTCATCGAGCAGGTTCTGGCCAACGCTCCGCAGCCGACGCGGCTGGCGGCGGCGACATTCAGCATTTGCTTCATGCCGGCGCAGAGAAACTATATCAAAGCCCTGTGCGTCAGCAGAAAGATCTACGCGGACAAATGCAGGGGGGGCGGCTATGGTCGCGTTCTCGGCCCTCCAGTGGGCTATTTTGGACGACGCTAATATTGGTCTTCTGCACTGAGGACGCGGGAGGCAAGACGCGGGGCATGCCCTCGGAGTGCGGCAAGGTCCTGGGCGCGACCAGCGCGGCGCCCGGCATCGCCCTGACGCGCGCGTTTCCTCTCGGCGAGGACCGTCGAGGGACGCCCGGGATCATCTGGCAACAGCGCGCACGAAACCGAGAAAGGCACGAGGGGCGTCCGAGCGATGGCGAGGGTAATGGTCTTCAGGGAGGTCGAGCACCTGCTCATCAGCAAGTTCTACGACAGTTACATGGCCAGGCTCGCGCTGCCCCTGGAGCACGGCCTCCGGACGGGCGCGATTGCGGAGGAGGAGCCCGCCGCCGCACAGCTCCAGCACGCCGGCGGCAGTCGCGCCACTCACAGAGCCCCGCTCCAAGTGGGGGCAGTGGCCAATGGGGGCAAGGCTCCGACGGACCCCGACGTGAGTCATGGAGGATGACCTCTCGACCGTCTTGCAGGATGTTAAGTTCAGGAAGGCTGATCCCCTGCGCCGCGGTTGGCCAGGCGCGGCGCGCGCGACGCCGCGGAGCCCTCAAGGCGCCGCGCGAGGCGGCGACGGCGGGGGCGAGGCGGGCCGCGCGCGCCATGCACCTGTCCCCCGAGGCCGTCATTATCCGCGAGGGCCTCGCCCCCAGCCGCCGGCCCCCTCTCTATCAGAAATGGGCGCGTCAGAGTCGCATCGGCGCGGGTCGGCGCTGCCCGGGCGCATCTGTGCACGTCGTGTGGGGGCGGAGAGGAATCATCGGAGCATATTGGGGCGTTGGTTTTATCCTAGTGGCTGTCGGCTTATCTGGCTACCGTGATTGGGTTGTGGGTCTGAGGTCTCTTGTATATGTGTCGGGGCGTCGTGGGGGGCCTCTCGGGGGCCTCTTGGAGGCGGTTTGGGCACTTCTTGGGGCCTCGGGGGGTATCTGTTGGGCCTCTTGGAGGCATCTTGGGCGCGCGTTGGGCGCCTCCCGGAGCCTCTTGGTTCCTGCTGGCGGCCCCGAGGGGCCTCCGGGGGGCCCCCCATGCAAATGGGGTTTCTTCGCACCATATCCCCCTTGCTGTGATTAGCGCCTGCCCCAAACCTGGAGGCCCATTCCCAGTTCCGAAATGGGTTAGTGAGCGCGCGGCATACAGGCAGATGGCAGCGGAGGAACAGCTAGGGGGATTGACCCTCCCTGGTGACCCCAGAGCGCAATTGGAGGGTGGAGGCTTGTTTCGGGGCCGTGGCCGGTGAATCTCGGCAGTCTTAGGAGAATCGGCGCGCGGCGAATGATGCGTGGCGCCTCCATTTCGGATTCGTGGCATGCCGTGGGTGGACGGGGCAGCGGCGGCGTCCTGTCGTTCGCGCGCTCCGATGCCATGATGCTCTTTTTCCTCTATTTGATGTCGGCCGCGGCATCTGCGCGGGCCCCGACGGCCTGCGCCCGCTTATCGTCATATTGAAGGACAGATAGTTCGAAGAAACTTGGGGGCGCGGAGCAGAGCAGGGAGAGTCCGAGGAGGCTAAGAGCCAGGTCAAGAAAAAGCTGTTGGCTCTAAAAAGAGGGCGGGCCCCTGTGAGGCGCCAGATCGGTCTGGGGGCTTTCTGGGGGAGCAGGTTCGACCACGCCCGAGCCCCGACGACGCGGCCCGCGCGCTGGACTCGCACTGAGAAGAGGTTTTTGCCCATGCCCCCACGATCAACAGCGTTCGTCTGCTATCCCGTCCCGCGCGCTGTCTTTAACCAGCTGTTTCGAGAACCCCTCTGCTGCCATGTTCAGGGCGAGTTTGAAAATTGCATCATTCTGCCCCTGGGCCCGATGGTTTGCCGCTTGGGTGTCGGCCTGTCCCGGAGGCATCCGGCGCGCTGTTTGGCGCCCGCGAAACGGTTTACGGGAGCGAAGGCGTCGCTTTTCTGACGGCTGTAGGATCGACAGATTTGCTTTTCCACAGAGGGGGATGAGCTCGCAGATCGATGCGCTGGCGTCTCGATATGCAATATATCTATATATATATATATAATATATATATATATATATATGTTTTTTTTTTTTTTTCTCTCTCTCTCTCTCTCTCTCTCGAGCGCGGGCGCCGAGATCCTTTCGGGTGCCTTTTGCATCGGGCTGAATGGGGCGTCGCCCTGAGCGGCCATGGGGCGGCAGCGAGGGGGCGCCAACGGCCGCGATTGCGGAGGAGGAGCCCGCCGCCGCACAGCTCCAGCACGCCGGCGGCAGTCGCGCCACTCACAGAGCCCCACTCCAAGTGGGGGCAGTGGCCAATGGGGGCAAGGCTCCGACGGACCCCGACGTGAGTCATGGAGGATGACCTCTCGACTTGTCTTGCAGGATGTTAAGTTCAGGAAGGCTGATCCCCTGCGCCGCGGTTGGCCAGGCGCGGCGCGCGCGACGCCGCGGAGCCCTCAAGGCGCCGCGCGAGGCGGCGACGGCGGGGGCGAGGCGGGCCGCGCGCGCCATGCACCTGTCCCCCGAGGCCGTCATTATCCGCGAGGGCCTCGCCCCCAGCCGCCGGCCCCCTCTCTATCAGAAATGGGCGCGTCAGAGTCGCATCGGCGCGGGTCGGCGCTGCCCGGGCGCATCTGTGCACGTCGTGTGGGGGCGGAGAGGAATCATCGGAGCATATTGGGGCGTTGGTTTTATCCTAGTGGCTGTCGGCTTATCTGGCTACCGTGATTGGGTTGTGGGTCTGAGGTCTCTTGTATATGTGTCGGGGCGTCGTGGGGGGCCTCTCGGGGGCCTCTTGGAGGCGGTTTGGGCACTTCTTGGGGCCTCGGGGGGTATCTGTTGGGCCTCTTGGAGGCATCTTGGGCGCGCGTTGGGCGCCTCCCGGAGCCTCTTGGTTCCTGCTGGCGGCCCCGAGGGGCCTCCGGGGGGCCCCCCATGCAAATGGGGTTTCTTCGCACCATATCCCCCTTGCTGTGATTAGCGCCTGCCCCAAACCTGGAGGCCCATTCCCAGTTCCGAAATGGGTTAGTGAGCGCGCGGCATACAGGCAGATGGCAGCGGAGGAACAGCTAGGGGGATTGACCCTCCCTGGTGACCCCAGAGCGCAATTGGAGGGTGGAGGCTTGTTTCGGGGCCGTGGCCGGTGAATCTCGGCAGTCTTAGGAGAATCGGCGCGCGGCGAATGATGCGTGGCGCCTCCATTTCGGATTCGTGGCATGCCGTGGGTGGACGGGGCAGCGGCGGCGTCCTGTCGTTCGCGCGCTCCGATGCCATGATGTTCTTTTCCTCTATTTGATGTCGGCCGCGGCATCTGCGCGGACCCCGACGGCCTGCGCCCGCTTATCGTCATATTGAAGGACAGATAGTTCGAAGAAACTTGGGGGCGCGGAGCAGAGCAGGGAGTCCGAGGAGGCTAAGAGCCAGGTCAAGAAAAAGCTGTTGGCTCTAAAAAGAGGGCGGGCCCCTGTGAGGCGCCAGATCGGTCTGGGGGCTTTCTGGGGGAGCAGGTTCGACCACGCCCGAGCCCCGACGACGCGGCCCGCGCGCTGGACTCGCACTGAGAAGAGGTTTTTTGCCCATGCCCCCACGATCAACAGCGTTCGTCTGCTATCCCGTCCCGCGCGCTGTCTTTAACCAGCTGTTTCGAGAACCCCTCTGCTGCCATGTTCAGGGCGAGTTTGAAAATTGCATCATTCTGCCCCTGGGCCCGATGGTTTGCCGCTTGGGTGTCGGCCTGTCCCGGAGGCATCCGGCGCGCTGTTTGGCGCCCGCGAAACGGTTTACGGGAGCGAAGGCGTCGCTTTTCTGACGGCTGTAGGATCGACAGATTTGCTTTTCCACAGAGGGGGATGAGCTCGCAGATCGATGCGCTGGCGTCTCGAGCCTGCTTGAATATATATATATATATATATATATATATATATATATATTCATTTTGTTTCTCTCTCTCTCTCTCTCTCTCGAGCGCGGGCGCCGAGATCCTTTCGGGTGCCTTTTGCATCGGGCTGAATGGGGCGTCGCCCTGAGCGGCCATGGGGCAGCAGCGAGGGGGCGCCAACGGCCGCGACATCCTGGATAATGTGGTTGAGGAGGAGATGTGGGGGCCCTTTGTGTTTGTGCGTGGGCATGGTGAAGCTGGCATTTGATTCGCTTATTTTCGGGCGGGTTTCCCGTCGATTCTCTCGGCGTGGACGTTCCCGCTGCTCAGGGCTACGGGCGCCCCGCATAACGCTATTGAGTTCTATGCGCTTCTGTCTTTGCGTGACATTTTGGCGGTTAACTTCGCGGGTGCTGCTGAGACTAGACCCCGAGTGATGCGCGGGGCCAGGCTGGGGGCGGCCGTCGTCGATGACTCGCTTCTCCCTGGCGTTGGACCCGGCCCTTAGATGGATCGCGCAATTGATGCGGTCGGACCGGCGCGCGCAGATGATTGCTCTTTTGATCTGCAGTAAATCAGCGTCGATCTGATTCCCACGCTTCTATTTTTGGGCCAGCTCTTTTCTGCCGTTAGTGCTGCGCGTTCGTCCGCGGGGCGTCGTCTTGCGCGCGCCCCTCCGAGCGCGCGAGGAGGATTTGGGTTCAATTTCGCGCGATCAAATTCGAGACCCACGCGTTGTACTTCGGGTCCAGCGGTTTCATGACTGAGCTTCGGCAGAGGTTGCGCCGTGTTAGATCTGTGTCTTAGGGGCTACCGACTACTATCCGGCTCCTCCATTAACATTGCGCTTCTGTCCTCCAATGCCGGCGTCATTCAATTAGTTCGCATCGTTCCTGAGGTCGCTGGGCAATACTGGGAGGCTGTGCAGATGTTGAAGGCGGGACATAGGCGCGCGCTAAATCGTTTTTTGCTAACCCAGCACCGTTGCCCTGGGATTTCTTGAATGTGTGGACTGTAGACCGTGTTCGGAGGCTACTGAGGATCGTGTAGCGGAAGGCGATGTGTATGTTTTTCCTTGTTGCTTGTCGTTGGCGAGTACAATGAGGAGGTCTGCCTCGGTCGGCAAGAACACCCCTGGTGGAGGAAGCGATGACTTGATGCACTAGTGAGGAGGCCGCTGAGTTCCCCTCGCCCAACAGTAATCGGATGGGCGTGGAGATCCCGCGCGGGGCGCGCGAATATCTGCGAGGGCATCGAGCGCCGATGGCCCCGCTGCCTCGCCTGCAGGTTCGCGTCGGACGGTGGCTAATGGAAATTGAGATTCCTGTGCTAGTTCGCCGTTGGGCACAGCTCAGTGCTTTCGACAAGGCCGCGTGCGCCCGCGTTCCCATGGGAATTTTTCATCGGAATTCTCAGGATCTTTCCAAGGGTGCCTTGCACATTGGCCAGGTTTCACTGCGCGGACCGACGGCGTTGTTTTGCGCGGGGGGCCTGGCGACCTTCGCCGCTGCAAGCGCTGCCCAGCGCTCGGGTCTTTCGCCATCCCTCGGGCCCCAGGCGTTCAGACCCTGTCGGGGCGATTGCGGGAGTGTCTGGTCGACGACGAATCTCGGTTCTCGACCCATGCCCTTCTGGGGCTTATGTGGGGGCTTGATCGCGACATCGCTGCCGGGGCTGTTCTCGATGCGTTTCTGAAGATTCATGCCCACCACCACGGTGGCACTGCTGTGCCTCCGCAACAGGTGTTTCTCGCTTGTCCTAGGCCGTCGTTGGCCAGGTGATGAGAGAAAGTTGTCTCTGTTTTTCGCAGACGGTCCTGGCCCCGGGATCTCTTGGTTCTTGTGTTTTCCCATTTCAGTTGGTGGGCCCTGGCCCTGCTTTGTGCCCATTTCGCATCCGGTCGTTTCCTGAAGTTGTTGCGCCCCCCTCGCCTGGGAAGCGCGCGCCTAACAGGCCGTGGCCACTGCGTGCCCTGGAGAGAGTGATGGTTGTGATCCGCCGCCCCCAGGTGCTGCGCGGGGTAGTGCTGCGCCCCCTGGCCTTCGGCGGCGCGCTTTTTCTGGCTCCTCGTCTTGGCCCTGCCGCGGCGTCATGGCCTCGTCCGCGGGTCCCTGCATCGGTGTCTTCGCTTACTGGCCCTGGGGGCCGCGGCCCGCGTTCTGTCCTGTTCCTTGCGACGCTGCGTGGTTCACTTGGCGCATTGAGAGCTCGGCGACGTATTGTTTCATGGTTATTTGGGTCCCTGGGCCCTGCTTCAAGTCCGTCTCCTTCCTTGTTGCCGCCTCCCTCGCCGGCCCTCGTTTTGGTTTGTTCCTCGTGCTTGTGTCCCTCGTTCTTCCCCCTTGCCGCTGCAGTCGTCGTCGCTGGTGCTGCTGCCGCTGCCGTTGCGCGCCGTGGTGTCTCGTTGGGTTGGGCTCCCCTTCTGCGCGGGGCGAGGTGGTCGCGGGTCGCTGGGGGCGGCGCGCGCGGGGGAGCGCGGCCGCCCCCCTTGCCCCTTCTGCCGGGCCCGCCCCGCGCCTGTCGACGAGGTGCCCTGCGCGCCTCACTCAGAGGACAGGATCCGCATTGCAGCCGGGTCCTTTCGCGGGCCTCACGCCCCAGACTCTTCACAAACGGAATGGGTACGGAAAGAATGGGTACAATGCCCAACAGCATTTTTTGCTCATTTTGGACAGGACTCGTTGTCCGCGCCGCCACGGCCCGTGTCCATTTGAGACAGAAGGCCGCTTGCCCAACAGCGGCCGCTAGTGGTTTGGGACAACATTAATTGTTGGGCATTGTGCCCATGTCGGGCGTCCAAACAGACGCAGGCGGGAGTGGCGCGCGCAAGTGCCGCTCCTGGAGGTGCATGGATTCATCCCCCCATTGCGTCGAGCGCACGCCCCCGCCCGCGGTCGCGGCCTCTTGCCGCCCCCGTGGGCGGGCGGCCCCGCGGCGACGCTCCGCGCGCGAGGTGCCCAGGTGTCCTCGTGCAGAGGGTGAAGCTTGAGGAGGTGCTGACGTTCGTCAGCCAATGCCCGCATTTTCCCTCCTCCCGCTGCTGCTGCTGCTGCTTCCTCCTGCTCCGTCTCCATTCGGGCGCGGGCCCGTCTGGCGGCGCGCCCTGACAAGGACTTTGGATGATGGAGCGGGGTGCGTGTTCCGCGATGGGAGAACTCCTCCTCCTCCTTTTCGTCCTCCACCTCCTCTTTCTCCTTCTCCTCTTCCCCCTCCTCGTCCTCATCCCCCTCATCTTCCTCTTCCTCCTCCTCCTCCGCCTTCTCCACCTCCTCCCCCCTGCGTCGTCCGCCCATCTTCGCCGCCTCCAGCTCCACCTCTGCATCCTCCTTTTCCTCCGCCCTCGTCCTTTTCGTGCCAGTCCCTCCGCCCGCCCTCCTCTTCATCGTCATCTCTCCGCGGTGGAGACTTTTCTGTCTGGACCTGCTTCGCCGAAGGCCATCCAACCAAACGTCTGGCGCCAGCTGCAGTTCCGCGTTCGCTGTCCGCCTCAACCTTTTGCATCCCCCCCCGTCGTCGAGTTGCGACGCGCGGACGACGGTTGAAATCCTTCTCCTCTTCCTTTTCCTCTTCCTCTTATTCCCCTATCACGTCGAGGGGTACGAAACTAGCAAAACAGTTTTTTTTTTTTCGAAAAGCGTCATCCGCAAAACAACAGTGGGAACTGGGCGGTGTCAACATGCCAGGGCGATTTGGTGCCATGCTATGCCCACTGAGGCCGCTAGGGCCCCAGTGGCGCCAACGCTCGAGCAGGCGTTCTTCGACGTCGTCACAGCGGAATTTTCTCCGAGGCCTCATCCGAAACATGTCAAACAGGTTTTTTTTCGAATTGGGGTTTTCGCGTGACTTGCAGGCCTAGAGGTGTGTTCGCGCTTCGAAAGGGTATTTCCTTTTTCCCGTGGGGATTGCATCATTGCGCACTGGAGGGGGGGGATGTAAAGACCCTCTGGGGGCCGGAAAGTGTGAGGACCCTCTGGGGGCGGGGAAGCGCACGGCAGCGTTGTTGCACATTTTGTGTTCAGTCTGGTCCTCGTCCTCCTGCTCCTCCACTCCTCCCCCTCCCTCCTCCTCCCCCTCCCTCCTCTTCCCGTAGCCCCTCCTCCTCTGATCCGCCGGTTATCCTCTTCTTGTTTCTCTTCCTCCTCCTCCCCGCCCCCCTCCCTTTCCTCCACCTCCTCATCCTTCTCCTCCTCCTCCTCATCCTCCTCTTCCTCCTCCTCCTCATTATCATCCTTCTCTTCCTCCCCATTGCCCTGCCTTGTGTCGATGTGGGGTTCGCCTGCGCTTCCGTCGGTTGTCGAGTGGTCTAGACACCGCCCTGTGCATCTGCGCTTCTCTGAGCGGCTGGTTCGTTCTGCTGTTTCCATCCCTTCACAGGCAGAGCCGCGGGCATTCTAAGTCGTCGTTCCCGCGAGTTGTTGACTGTCCCTGTGAGTTCCTCATTTCTGGGCCTGCGCCGTCCCACCGCGCGCGAGCTGTGGTGCGCGCCAACGAGCCCCACCGGTCGGAGTTCGGGGGCGTCTTCGCAGCTGTCGACGACGTCCGCCGCGGAGCAGGACGAGGCCGCCCGACGCCCGCCGGGCCTTGCCTCGTGAAGGGGGGAAGGATTGAGGCGGGGGAGGGTGGAGGAGAGAACAGTGTCGGCACGATCGAACCAGGGGGAGCGAGGGGAGAGGGACATCAGGTACTCGAGGAAACGCAGGGAGCGTGAATCAGCGACGGGTCTCGCTTCCTTGCGAAGCCGATGCGCTCCTTCACGCGGCAAATACGGTACGACCGAACCGGGGGAAAGGGGGGGGAGGAGGACGTTCGGCACGATCGAGCATCGAGCTGGATTTTCAAGGGAGGGCAACCACAGATTTCGTAAGGCGCGAGGAGAAGCAACGGGCCCTGCCTCCTCACGCCATCGGCGCGCTCCGCCACGCGGCACTGCCCCCCGGGCCGCTCCGCCACAGCTCGGGGAGCGCTTCCACCCGGCCCGTGGATTTGGCGGCCACGCGCCAGATCCACGGATCCGCAGTCCATGCCGGCGCGTTCCCGGAACAGGGATCAAGTCAGAGCCCCGAATCATCAGGGGTAACTCGGGTCAGGGTTAACTCGGGTTCGTTTTTCGGGAATCCGAACCCGAGTTACCCAGGACCCGAGTTACCCCGGATAATTCGGGCGTCCAGAGCCCCACATCATCAGGGGTAACTCGGGTCAGGGCTAACTCGGGTTCCTTTTTCGGGAATCCGAACCCGAGTTACCCCGGACCCGAGTTACCCCGGATAACTCGGGCGCCCAATCAAGACGGGCAGCAGTTGCTGTGAGTGTTGGGCAGGACTCGCTGTCGGCGTCGCCGCAGCTGTCGTCCGCTCGAGACCACGCCTCGCCTGCCCAACAGCCAGCGCCGCCGCGTCGAGACCATCTCTGCTTCTGGGCATCGTGCAAGTTTACTCATACCCATTTCGGGCGTGCCAGGAAATTGACAAGGATCAAGGAGAAGGATGGACAGGCGGGCTGTTTGTTTGAACATTTCACAATCTGCGTTTGAGGAGGAAGCGGTGGCATCCAGACAAGGCCGTGGAACTCTTTTGAACTCGTTGTTCAGCCACAGTGCTGCTCAGGGGCGGGCTCCGCCAGCGAAGCGAGCACGTACCGAGTGACAACCAGCGCGGGCACACCAGGCTTGGGAAACATCAAGTGCGAATCCGACCTACGCAACAGAGGAGAAGGAGGAGGAGGAGGAGGAGGAGGAGGAGGAGGAGGAGGAGGAGTGACCCGGCCTCGCAGTTGTCTTCGGGTCGCGTTCGCAGGGGGCGGGGGCGGGTGAGCGGCACAGTATCTGCGTTTCGCGCTGCTCTGCTGCACCTAGGCTGGAGTTGCCCCAGTCATCGGGTTTGTTTTGGCCGAGCTTGCGATTCCCGGACTCCAAACGAAGCCAGCTTCTGCCCCGCGACGCCCCTCCTTGAGGGTTTAAGCGGTACAATCGAGTCCAGTCAGTGGCCAGCAGCATCCATGTTTTTAATTTTTTTCCGAAACTTAGCCGGGCGAAGAGTTTCCTGGCACCGTGTAGGACAACTGGCCGGGGAGCTCACTAACGATGCCGTTCTTGGCTTAGAACGCGCGGCGCGAGCGTTTGCAGTGGGGGCGGCGTGGCCTGAAGAGCGCGAGCACTTGCGCGGCGTTGTGCCCGCTCCTCTCTATCAGCGCTGCCAGTGCACAGTTGTTGAGACCCCGCGGCGTCGAGTCTTGGAATTCGCGTGCAATTCTTAGCATACCAGTCAAAGAGCGACTAACAAGTCGCATTTGAAACATTGCTGGGCCGTAGCTTTACGCTACTTGATTGTTTGGTCCCCCCCACCACTCCTTCATCTTTCCTTTCGTGTGATGGAGTTCCACTGGCGCGAGCCCTCGCCCTCTTTCCCTGGCGGGCCTGCGATTCCGATGGGGTGGGGGGAGTTGACTCCAAGCGCCCGCAGCTTCGCTGGGCAGATGTCACCTGTGCCATGCAGAACCTGCATGGTCACGTGGAGTCACGGGTGTCTGTGGCAACGTTGGGCTGATCCCCGAGCTGAGCTCGCTGCACTTGTTGATGTTATTCGGCGTGTTCGTCGTTGTGGGCACTTGGAAAATATCCATCGATCATACGGCTCATGTGAATGTTTTTTTTCAGATAGGGCGAGATCATACGCTCACCCCAGCTAATGCTGACTTGCGGTGGGGACTTTGGCTGGTTGCCAGCGCGAGGGGAGCCAGCCTCTCGCCGCAACTTGCCCCTCTTCACCTCGAGAGGCTAGAAGCGTTGAAAAGTTCTGGAGGCCTTCAGCCGTATCAGGAACATACCAATCGAGCAGCAAATGAGCTAGCTGACAGCGGAGCTGCCTTGTGCCATACTCCAGCTGCCCAGTGTTAAGCATTGCTTGCCTTAGCATTCAGGGCGAAGCAGGTGTTCCTTCGCACTGCTGTGCTCGCCGTGGATCTCGCGAACAAGCCGAGCCCCTTGGCTTGTCCAGACGAGCAGCGTTTTTTTTATTTCAAAATGTAATATGTGGAAGTTTGATAAAAACAACTCGCGTAACTAGTCTGTTGTTTCTGAGTCTAGAGCCAGGTTGCTGGTCATGCGCAGGGTGCGGCCTCCATGCCAGAGGGAAGTCGAGGGGCTTTCGGGGCCGCTCTTGGTCGGCTTTTCCTCGGATAATGCCCTAGCGAGGAGCCCGCTGGCTCGATAGTGGGTTCTCGGTGGGATCAGCTGGGCATAGTGGAGCCGCCTGTTCCAGTTGGACACCCTGCTTTGAGAACCAGTCAGCAGTTTGCGGGGTTTCATGTGCTGCGGTTCAAGGGAGAATGTGTTCTTGCTTGCGGCTTGTGGCGTGGGCCAAACAGCGACCAGCCAATACTCTAGCTGTTTGCGACATGGCATTAGAGCGTCCCCACGAGATCACCCCAACGCAGCCACAAGGTTTTCAAGGGTTCCGCCAAGGTTTGCCTCCCCTGCAGTGTTTTCATTTTTGGAGTCGTAGCCGGCAACCGTTGGTCGAGTCAGATTGCTTACGCCCTCATGTGAGGCCCGTGGGAACGCGGTCGTGCTGCCAGCTAATCTAGTGGAAGAGGAGGTTTGTGACGCAACCTGCGCGGGGATGAACGGCCCTGTTTCTTTTTCCGCCCCAGACAGGTCCTCTCAGTGTCACTGCGGCACGTGGTGGATTCAGTGCGTGCCGATGACGACGAGGCGCCCCTTGTTAATGTTCGGGTGGAGGTGGAACGAAGCTCTTCGGATTCATGCGCCCCCTCTTCTTGCACCACCCTGGTGTTGGGCAGGGTAACGCCTTTTGTGTCCCTGCCAATGTTCGCCATATTTTAATAATATCACAGAGTTCAATGGCTACTTCATCCACTAATTCTAGTCCCGGAATTAAAAGTTTAGCCCGGTGAAGCAGATCTTTATTTAATCGCTTCGCTCATTCCGCCGGCCCATACAGTCTCATGTCTGCCGTTTGCCCGAGGGCCTGGTGTCAATGCGGCGCTTTGGGGGTTCCTGGGGCCGCTTGGGGGACTCCTGGGGCGCTCGGGGGGGCATTTGGGGGGCCTCCTGGGGCCGCTTGGGGGACTCTTGGGGGCCTCCTGAGGGCCCCGTGGGGGCCTCTTGGGGCCTCTTAGGGGCCTCGTAGGGGCTTCTTAGGGCCGAGGGCTCGAAATGTTGTTTCGTGTTCCCTCTCTGGGGCCCCTTTGGGGGCGTTCTTGGGGCCCTCTTGGACCGTTTTGGAGGCTTCTTGGGCCGTCTTCGAGCCCTCTTGGGCCATCTTGGGGCCCTCTTGGGTGCCTCTTGGGCCCTCTTGGGGCGATCTTGGGGGCCTCTTGGGCCGTCTTGGGGCGTCGGGAAGCCGAAAAGGTGGAAGCTCCAAAATCTCTCAAAAACCTATGGAAAAACAATGATTTTTGCCTCCGGGGGCCCTATTGGGAGTGCTCTTGGAGGCCTCTTGGGGCGTCTGGGGGCTATCTTGGGCGTCTTGGAGCGATCTTGTGGCATGTCGGACCCCTCGTGTACCATCTTGGGGGCCTCTTGGGGGCCTCTTGGCCTTTCTTGGGGCTCTCGGGGACGTCTCGGAGCCCTGTTGGTGCGCTCATGGAGCGCTCGGGGGGACCCGGCCGGGACCCGGCCGGGACCCGGCCGGGACCCGGCCGGGGACCGGCCGGGACCTGGTCGGGGTACTTTTCGTCCGGGGACCCCCAGGGGCCGCCCCGCGCGCGCGAACTAGAAAATTGTTAACCAGTTACCGGAGATCTTAGCACGCCTCTGGCCCGTTGGGCCGGCGAATTAAAACAACATCGCCTCCCTCCTCCTCCTCCTCCTCCTCCTCCTCCTCTTCCTCCTCATCCTCCTCCCCCTCCCTCCTCCACCCTCCCTCCTTCCTTCATTTCTTCTTGTCTTCCTTCGCTCTCCTCCTCATCATCATCAGCAGCATCATCATCGTCGTCGTGCTCATCATCGTCATCTGTGCCCCACCCCCTTTTTGCCAGGAGGCGCCCAGCGGCGCCCGCATCCGCGCCGTCTTCCACCTGAAGGCCTCCCTGGCTCTGGCTGTGCTGGAGGAGTGGGCCCTCGGCCCCGCCGCGGCGGCTCGCGACGCCAGTGCGGCGGCCCCCTCCCCCGCGGGCGGAACGCGTTCGAGGCCGCCATCCTCGCGACGGCGGCGCCGCGCGACGATACGCCGACGGCCTCGAACATCTCCCCCGCGAAACCAGTTTCGGCGAGACGACGCAGAGAATCGCCAGCGCTCGCGGCTCTGAGATCCTGGCGTTGCACTCCTGTCGAGCCTGGCGGCTCTGCCTCATCTGGGGCCCTGGGGCCCTCGCCGATCGACCCGGCCCGAAAAAAATGGCGCGGAGCCCCTGGGAGTCGGGGGGGGGGGGGGGGGCGTGAGCTGCGTGGCGTCGGCGCCAGCTTCGCCCGCCTGCTTTCGCCGCCGGCCGGCTTCGCCGACGGCTGGTCTCGCCGGCAGCCGTTCTCGCCGGCGGTCTGCTTCGCCGGCCGCGGGTCTGGCGGGGCGCGTTGGGGGAGCGAGACCCTCACGGGCGGGTCGACCGACGGCTGATGGGCCTGTTTTCCACCACCGCCACCATAAATCGGAAGAGGAGGGGGTCCTCCTCCTCCTTCTCCTCCTCCTCCTCGTCCTCCTCCTCCTGCTCCTGCTCCTCGTCCTCCTCCTCCTCCTCCTCCTCCTCTTTGCGGGAGCCCCCCCTGGTCAAGAGACTGCAGCCCCAAGGGCTGTAGACGACTCTGTCCGCTTCGGCAGGCCCCCCCGATCCGAGCAGGCAGGCTGGGCGGGCGGGACCTCAGCGGGCGGGTCGGGCGGGCAGGCTGAGGAGTGAGGGTCAGTTGCGGGAGGAAGGAGAAGGGCTGTGGAAGACGATCTGATGAAGAGGAGGCGTGTTGCCAAATCATTTCTAGATGTGTAGACAATGTTTTAAGCAGGTTCTAAACATGTACAGGCATGGTTTAAAAAATGTTTAAACCATCTAAACCTGATTTGTATGATCAAAGCCATGTGCGCTTCCATGGTCGGGCTGTTAGAGTATCCATGGTCATGGCATCAACAAGAGAAGGGGGAGGGAATGTAGACAGGAGGACTGGGTAGGGGAAGGGAGGGGATGAGGGAGGGACGAGGGCGCAGGGATGGGAGGAGGGAGTGGAACGCAGGAAACGTCAGGGGGGCTTCTCTCGGGCTCGGGTAGGGCTTAGCACACGATGAGGGAGGGAGGAGGAGGAGGAGGAAGACGAGGAGGAGGAGGGGAAGGCTGAGGAGGAGAAAAGGGAAGTGGAGGAGAAGGAGGAGGACGATGAGAAGTAGAAGGAGAAACATGGTGATGCTGGCGATGATGAAACAAGACTTGCGATAGCGGTGCTGATAGTTGTTGTGATGATGATTGTGGAGATGCTGCTGCTGCTGATGATGGTGGTGATGAGGATGATGATGACGATGACAATGACGATGACGATATTGATGATGAATATGATGATGATGATGATGATGATGATGATGATGATGATGATGATGATGATGATGATGATGATGATGATGACGATGGTGCTGATGCTGATGCTGATGCTGATGCTGATGCTGATGCTGATGCTGATGCTGATGCTGATTACGATGCTGATGCTGATGATGGTGATGGTGATGGTGACGGTGATAGTGATGGTGACGATGAGGGTGATGATGTTGAGGCTGATGATGATGGTGATGCTGCTGTTGCTGATGATGATGACGTCGACGTCGACGATGATGATGCTACTGGTGATAATGATGATGATGATGA
Source organism: Prorocentrum cordatum (assembly GCA_963575745.1). Taxonomy (NCBI): domain Eukaryota; class Dinophyceae; order Prorocentrales; family Prorocentraceae; genus Prorocentrum; species Prorocentrum cordatum. Next base: position 26,187 of record CAUYUJ010020955.1, on the reverse strand, counting down.
TGCTGATGATGAGGGTGGTGGTGGTGATGCTGATGTTGATCATGCTGAAGATGATGATGGTGATGATTATGATGATGGTCTTGATGCTGCTGCTGCTGAGGACGACGACGACGATGATGATGACGATGATGATGATCATGATGATGATGCTGATGCTGATGATGATGATGATGATGATGATGATGATGATGATGATGATGATCGGAGGTGAGGGGGTGAGATCGAAGTGGAACGGAGAGCCCCCCACCGGGAAATCGGTTTCGGTTTCGTGTTCGTGTCGTGCGTGCGGGCGAGGCGAAGCTGCGTGGGCGGGCGAGAGGAATTCACTCTGCTGTCGCTAGGGGTCCGCCAACACAAATGTTTCCCCCCCCCGGGTGTTGTCAAGCGGTGGCCCACATTTTCCCGTCGGTTGCCCGCCGTTGTCCCGTCGGTGTCCCGCCGTTGTCCCGTCGGTGTCCCGTCGGTGTCCCGTTGGTGTCCTGTCGTGAGATCGATAGTGAGATCGACTGTGAGACCGATCGTGAGATCGATAGTGAGATCGATAGTGAGATCGATAGTGAGACCGAATGTGAGATCGATTGTGAGATCGATTGTGATATCGATTGAGATCGATAGTGAGACCGAATGTCGGTTGCCCGCCGTTGTCCCGTCGGTGTCCCGTCGGTGTCCCGTTGGTGTCTTGTCGTGAGATCGATAGTGAGATCGATAGTGAGATCGATCGAGTGATATCGATAGTGAGATCGATAGTGAGATCGATAGTGAGATCGAATGTGAGATCGATTGCGAGATCGATTGTGATATCGATTGAGATCGATAGTCAGACCGAGTGTGCGATCGATTGTGAGATCTATAGTGAAACGGAATGTGAGATCGATAGTATTATCGACAGTGAGATCGACTGAATCAGATCGATAATGAGATCGGTCATGAGACCGATTGTGACATCGATAGTGAGATCGATAGTGAGATCGATCGAGTGATATCGATAGTGAGATCGATAGTGCGATCGATCGCGAGATGTATTGAGTGACACGTTGGTTCCTCCTCCCCCCTCACCTCCTTATCACCCGAAGGTTGGTCGTATAGGTACTGATGATGCTTTGTTATTGTTATTAACGGCAGGAGCATAACCTGTGATGCTACCAAAGAAAACAGCATGTCAAGTGCGAGCGATACCTGCCAGTCATTGCTGGAAGCATGGCCGTGCAGCACTTTCCAACTCACCGCTTGGGCGCGTTGACGGTCGGCCTCGTCGTGCTCCTGTCTGGCCCGGGGAGGCAGAGGAGCACGCGATGCCACCAGCATCGCGCGACACGCCTTCGACCAGCATGCCACGTGATCAATCGCTGCCGCCCGCGACGCGAACAGCTTCTTTTGCACGCGGGGCAGCGTGCGGAGGCCACACACTGTCGCGCAGGAGCCGTCCTGCCATGGCTCCCGTGCTGGGGGGAGCGCAGGGCAGCCTCGCTTACGCAGCAAGCATCGTCCTCGCCATCGCTCGGACGTCCATTCCCTGTGTTTTTCCGGTTTCGTGCGTGGTTTTTCTCGCCAAATTATCAAGGATGCTCCTCGATGGTTCTCGCCGAGGAAGAACAATGCACACGTCCGAGCGATGCCAGGCGTCTGCGCTGCGGAGGGCACAAAACATGCAAGGCCAGGGGAGCAGACTCGGGAGGATCCGAAGCTCTGGCGTCGTAACAAAGCAGGCGTGGGCGCCTCGGGGCCCAGCCTGGAGAATGGGAGCTCCGCCCGAGACGGTGCGTGAGCCCGGCCAATGGGGTCGCCGCTCCTCCTCCTCCTCCTCCGCCTCCTCCTCCGCCTCCTCCCCTTCCTCCCCCCCCCCCCTCCTCCTCCTCCTCCTCCTCCTCCTCCTCCTCCTCCTCCTCCCGAGGCAGGGGTCGGGAAGACCTCGCAGTGCCAGGGAGGCCTCGTGAGCCCACTGCAAATCACAGGCCAGCTGGTCCGAAAAAATGCGCTTTCGAAAACAGTGGTGCCACGAGAGCCTGTGGCCTTGCGCCGAGCACCTTAAAAGCTGACCTCTCAAGCGAAGCACCAGTAGGTGCAAGCCGGTGGGGAGGAGCTAGAACGCCTCAAGCACGCTGGCATCAGTTCCGTGTCCTGTGCTCTGGAATCGACCTTTGTTTGCCACCTGTCTGAGAATGCGAAGCTGGGCCTCATTCAAAAATCGCACTGCGTCGGCGTGCGGGGCGAGCCACGTGTCCGTGCCGTAGAACAGACGCGAACAACAGAGGGAGTGTGCCAAGCTCAGCCTCGTCGAAATCGCGATGCCAGCGTTACCAACATAAAGACCCGATGGGCCATGGGATAGTAAGCAGCAAGGCACTTGGATGCTTTGGCCCTGGCATCAGCGATGTTGCTGCTGGACGCTGTGCGACATGTACCAACGTGCTTGTTCTAACTCACGACTCCGATACGTCGATTGCCATCAGTAGTAGCAAGAAAATGGCGCTTAACAGTGGCGTCGAACAGCTGCGCCTTGGCCTTGCGAGTGCCTTTCCCAATGAGAGATATGGTGACCTCCGTTTTGCCGGCGGCTAGGTTGTACTCCATACCGCAGCATTTGAACCAATCAAGAGTGATGACCAGCATCACGCGGGAGTTTTGCACGAGTTGCCGCGGGCCCGCATGCAGAAGCATGAATAGCACATCGTGGACGTATTCAATGTCACACAAGGTTGCAAGCGCGTCGCCTTTGGTCTCGGGCTGTATGGCGCCGTCGGCCAAGGCCCACAGGCATGGTTGGGAGCCCTCGACCTCGTGCAGGATGCCTGCATCGGAGGCTCGCGTACGGATCCTGCCCAAAGCGTATTCGTAGACAACGTTGAAGATCAGCGCGCCTATCTTGCAGCTTTGCCGAGCCCCCTTCTTGGTGCGGACGACGGCGGACGAGCCGCGCAGAGGTTCCTGGGAGACACCAGGCCAAGTAGTTTGATGCAGGTCGTCAACCATCTGAGAAACTGCTGGGGTCACCCCGGCATCCACCAGTAAATGAGAATGCTCAGCAGTGCAATCACGCACTGCGCCGCACACGTGCTCGGGGAAGCCGATGTCGCTCAAAGCCTGCGCGGTAGCAGCTGGATCCTTGGAGCGACTGCACCAATGGCAAGCTCCCTGCAGACCGTATCAAACGCCGTTGACAGGTCAACAAGAATCCGAGCGAAGGAAAATCGGAGCGAACGGGCCAACTCCGAGTGCAGCTCAGCCACGCAACCGGCAATGGAGGTACCTTTGCCAGCAATGGCACCGCAGTGAGTGTCAGCAACAGCTCGCTGGTCGTGCTCGGCAAGGGCGTCCTGCAGCGTGGCACCGCGCACCTTGCCAATGTGAAACTGAATCAAAATACTTCTGCTGTTAGTGGTCACTGCCTTGTCCCCCTTCGTTTCTATATGTCCTGCATGCGACCGCCCTTCAGCGCCAGCGGACAACGGCCGAACTGGCAAGCTGCATTCGAGGCAGCTTGGGCGAGAAGTGCAGCTGGCTCGCATCCAGCTTTCGAGACTGCAGGTCCGAGGCCATGAGGTCTTGTGGAACTTGGGAACGACGTGCTCGAAGCCGACGCAGTGCGACAGCCTCGCGTCGGCGAAGAGCTGGCAGATCGGAGCAACCCTGGTGAGGGAGCAGGAGCATTTCTGCCAGATCCCGATGGCAGGCCGTCGCCTCAAGACCAAGCACCACTTCGACCAGTAGCATGCGGGATCCTGGGGGCGGAAGGCTCGTCGAGCACGACGTAGTTCAGACCGCAATGCCGGAGGTGAGGATGCCCGCTGCGCTGTGTCCCAGGACGTCCAAGGCTTGCGAAGGTGAGTGGCGTCGGCCTCAGTGTAGCAACAGACAGCTTCAGGATGAGGGTATCCAGACAACGTGCTTGCCAACCTCTCCCACAAGTACTGTTGACAAAGATGCTGAGCCTCAGGCGAATCCATCTATGAACGACTCGAGCGCATCGCTGTATGTGATCACTCCCCTTGGCACTTGCGAATGCGAACACAGTATCGCTGAAGGTGAGGGCGTGGTCAATAAAATCCGTGCCACTCAGGTATATTTACATATCCACCCTGGCGTCGGGGCAAGTTACGCACGGATCATTTAGATACACGCACATAGTCAATGCGGCGACCTTCATGTTGATTGCGACCACCATACCACATAGGGAGCATCGTCTGGGTGTTCATGCTGGCGGGGTACCAACAGTTTTCCTCGAGCAGATGGCGCATCGCAGTGCCGTTCTCGTTCCCCACTGTGCCATCGCGGAAAGGAAGAGCCGAGCTTTTCCACGGCGCCCATGGTGGCGTTTGCGTCGATCGTAAGGAAGACCAACCGAGATTTGTCGAAATAACGGAGTTCAGAACGGAGCGCTTGCCAAAAAAGTCGCCGATCTTCGGCTGGAGCGATGTTGGTGGGTGCATGGGCAACGACGTGCGCGAGCACACAAGCTCTGACTATCCACAAGCACCGTAAGGAGACGAGGAGAGTGAGCACGAGGTCGAACCTTGGCTCCACGAACCCGGTCTTTGCTGAGCCAGCTCTCCACACACACAAAAAGCCATCAGACTGCGCACCCGAGGTGCTCACGTGATAATGGACTTGGTCTCTATTGACCGAGCCTTGGATGCAAGATTCTTGCACGCCCATTACCGCGTACTGACGCTCCAAAATGCCAAGTCGAGCTACTCGATTTTGGCGCTGGCGTTAATGTCTACCTTGATGGATCGCCGAACCCCAGCGGGGTCCAACGTGTTCACGTTGGCAGTGGCCACCTTTAGCTTCAATAGGGCTGGAACGTCGCCGACGTGGGGGTCGGAGGCTTGTCACCGAGGCGACTTGTCGTTGGAGTCGGGATCGGCGGCTTGATGCCGAGGCGACTCACCTTTGTTGTCACCTGCGCCCCAAAGAAGTCGACCAACTTGCGCTTGGGTGGCTGCTTGCCGTTGTGGCGCTCTCTGCTCGGGACGCTCGGCGGCAGCAGGGGCTGGAGAGCCTGCTTCCCATGGACGCGTGTCGGAGGGACTCCCTCTGCAGCCATTGCCACCTTGGAGGTATGAGCCATCGACTGCACGAAGCCTGGCACGAGCTGCTCGGAATGGGCCACAGTCTGCTCGATGTGCCCGGGATCTGCGTGCCCTGACGCTTGGAGGGCCTCGACGGCAGCGTCGGCGGCCAGCTGTAGCTGCTCGAGCGCATTGCTGGCTGCTACGCTCGGGGCCATGGGTGCGGCCATGGTCTGGCGGCGAATCTCCTCGACGTCCTCCTCGAGCTGCTGGCACTCCACAGCAGCAGACTGCACGGCCTGCTGCGCCGTGGCGAGCGCCTCCTCCGCCGCCGCTTTGCGAGCTCTGGCCCTCGTCGGCGCGGCTACGGCACCGTCGAGTCTGGCGCCGGGAGGGGCCGCGCTCGGGATTCGAGCGACCACATCGTCGAGCTGCGATTGCAACTCCTGCTGGGCGGCAGCAGTCTCCAGAAGCTGAGGAAGGGCGGCAATGGTCTCCTCCAGCTGCCGGTTGGCCTCCTTCAGGTCCATCAGGGGCTTCTCGGATCCGCCGGCCGCGACGGGTGCCGCAATCGCTGTGCTGGAAGGTGTCTGCTGCGGTGCAGAACTCAATCCAGCTTGGGCCATAAGGGAGCCCACGTGCTGCAACTGAGCCCTGACTGGATTTCTGGAGACCTGCTGCGGAACGGTGGAGGGCGTCGAGTAGGTAAGCGCCTCCACATAGGTCCTGCGCATACCACACGTGGTGTACGCATTCTTGGATGTGCACTGCGAGCCACAGCCACGACAGTGCCAGGAGCGTGATGCAGCCCCAGAGCCAGAACACTTGGCGCCGATCCAATGCCACTGTCCAGAGGGATCTTTGAGCCAATCCGAAATAGGATGAGCGTGGGCGCGCGGAGGGGGTTCCCACGAGCCTGGAGGCGCTCCCGTCTTCCATCCGGACTTTGCTGCTGCGTCCCATGGCGCCATTCACCCAAGAAATAACGTCGAACAGCAGGCGAGTGCGGGCAGATTCAGGGTCAAAATTGCGACCCAGGTGCGGGGTTGTAGACTTACGTTCTGGCTCAACCTTGAGCCACCATGAATGCGGATGATGATGCTGATGATGATGCTGCTGATGATGATGATGATGTTGATGTTGATGATGATGATGATGATGATGATGATGGTGGTGATGGTGATGATGGTGATGATGATGCTGATGATGATGATAGTGATGCTGATGATGATGCTGATCATTATGCTGATCATTCTCAGGATCATGATCATGATGACGTTGATGATGATGGTCGCGATGCTGATGTTGATGATGATGGTGATATTGATGATGATGATGGTGACGAGGATGATGCTCATGATGAGGATGCTAATGATGATGATGATGATGATGATGATGATGATGATGATGATGATGATGATGATGATGGTGATGACGATAATGATGATGATGATGATGATGATGATGATGATGCTGATGATGATGCTGATGATGATGTTGATGATGATGAGGATGATGATGATGATGATGATGATGATGATGGTGATGAGGATGATGATGATGATGATGATGATGATGATGATGATGATGATGATGATGATGATGATGATGACGATGGTGCGGATGCTAATGATGTTGATTATGATGCTGCTGCTGATGATGCTGAATATGCAGATGATGAGGATGAGGATGATAATGAGGATGTGGATGAGGATGAGGATTGGGATCTGAATATCATGGCAATCGATCAGAATGTGTATGGGTATCAGGAGGAGGAGGCGGAGGAGGAGGAGGAGGAGGAGGAGGAGGAGGAGGGGGAGGAGGAGGAGGGGGCGGCAAGGTATTGATGCATTGGTGAGCTTGCCGAGACGCTGCGCGGCGCGGGCAGGCGGACCCCTCGCTCGCCCCACGGCTCTCCCCCCCCCGGGGACACGCGGCCCCCCTCCGAAGAGCAGGGGCCGCGGTTGGGAGGGCGGGCAAACGGCAGATCCACCTCCCCTCCACCCGCCACTCACGACGCTCACGGCGTGAGGACCTTGGCCTCCACGCCGACGCCCGCGACGCAGGCGAAGGGCTTCGTTACGCGTGCCTCTGCGCTGTCGATGGCGCCGAAGCGCGGCGCGCAGGGCGTCCTGTGTCGAAGCCGAGCTCTCCGCGCTGCCTGCTCGAGCTCCGCCCCAGTCTCCTCGGACCCAGGCTCATCCTCGTTGGCGGCGTCGGCGGCTTGTGGCGGCTGCAGTGGCCCAGGGGGGGGGCGGGGCGGCCCCCACGCGGCGAGGACGGCGACAAGGAGGGCGCCGGCCTGCCCCTCTGCCTGCTGGTGGACCTCGGGGGCGCCGCGCCTCCGCGGCAGCTGGACATCCCCCCCCCGGCCGGCCTGAGAGACCCCTGGCAGGGTGCCGATCGGCGCGCCACTGCGGCGACGACCCGCGCCGCCGCCGCCTCGAGGCTCGAGGCTCGGACCGAGCCTCGATCCTCGGGGTTCGAGCCTCGAGGCTCCAGGCTTTGTGGCCTTCGCGGGCCCTCGTCGTCGCCACCGCCGGACGCAGCTCGAAAAGCGGGTGCGTGTGGGCCCCAGCAGGGGTCGGGGGCCTCATGTCTTTAAGCGGACTTCGAGACCTCCGACGATCCGGTGCGAGGGCTTCTGCCCAGCGTGTCGCTGCACCAGTTCTGGCCCACCCCGCCTCGGCGCGATGCACTGTCGCAATGCACTGTCAACTTCCCGGCGCCCCCCCGAGCGTCCCCGTGCCGAGCTGTGCCTCCTGCCGAACCTCCCCCCCGGCGGGGCGGAGCGACGCGCTGTGCGCTCGCAGGGCCGCCGCCGCGACGCGCTACGCAAGAGAGTTCCCGGCCGTAGGAGTTTTTTCCCCACATCCTAAGTGGGGTTCTTGTTTTCTCTGCACACCCTCCGCGCAGGATCTCCTCTTCCTCGCTCTCCTCTGCTCCTCTTTGCTTCCTCCTCCGCATCATCATCACCATCACCATCACTCCCCACTCATCATCATCATCATCATCACCATCAGCATCACCATCACCATCCCACGATCACTCACCATCATCGGCATCGAACGATCATCATCATCATCATCATCATCATCATCATCATCATCATCATCATCATCATCATCATCATCATCATCATCATCATCATCATCATCATCATCACTACTCGCTGACTTGAGGCCTGAATATGGAGGAAGTCTCGAGCGGGAGCCTCGTCTGTGAGTGAATTCTGAGGAAGTCTCAGGCGGGAGCCCCCTCCCTATGGGGCCCGCACTTTATGTTTGAATCCGAGCGGGTCATCCGCAACGTGCAACTGTCGTCACTTTTGGGCTCTTGAGACTTGAATATGGATTATAGTGTGCTGTTAACAACTAAGGGGGGGGGCTCCCTTTCTGCCCTTCCCCCCCCCGTCCCCCCCCCCTGTGTTTTGGAAGTTCCCCCCCCTTGTTTTGGAAGTTCCCCCCCGCCCCCCCCCCCCTCTTGCGCCCCCCCCTCCCCCCCTGTTGTGGAAGTGACCCCCTTGTTTTGGAAGTTCCCCCCCGCCCCCCCCCCCCTTGCGCCCCCCCCCTCCCCCCCTTGTTGTGGAAGTGACCCCCCTTGTTTTTGGAAGTTCCCCCCTCATCCCACCCCGCCAGCCCCGCGCCCGCCCTGTCATCTCTCTTGATTCAATGCCCTAGTAACCCTCGTAACCCTCGTGCCCCACCCACTCCCTAACCCCCCCTCACGACCATCTCCCCGCCCTTGAATCATCCTAACCAACTTACCATCACCTTAATCCTTAAGCCGGTTGACCTCTCCCAAGAGGGCCCTGAGAGGGGCCGGCATGGCCCATGGGCCCCGATTTGAGCTTCGTAGGCTCCATCACGCGTGTCGCACGCATGACCTCCGCCACCTTGACCCTCAGGCGCCCCCGCCTCCTGCTCATCATCCGTTTCCTCCTGCTCCCCCCCTGTTTCCCCCCTCCTGCGCTCGCATTTGCTGGGCCCCTCGTTCAACTGGAGCCTTTGTGGCTCAGCCACACCGCTTCGCGCGGCCCCGCGCCCGCCGCCCTCGTGGCGCAGAGGGGGGGGGGAGAGTCACGTGGCCTCGCGCCTCTGGTTCGCATCGTGGAAGGGGCCCGCCCCGCTCGTGGACGAGGGAGCGGACGGCGCGGGCCAGCCTATATCATATAGGCTGGCCCGCGCATTCCTATAAGCTACATGCTATATATATATATATATATACACACTATATATATATATATATATATATATATATTATGCGCGGTGTCACGTGCCCCTTCCCCCGCCCCGACTCCGCCAGAATGCCCCGGCGCTTCTCCTCGCGCCGCCTGTGCACCAGGGGAAAATCCTGGAGTAGGAAGGACAAGCACGCCCGCAAGGCCCGGCAGCGACTGCAGGCCCAGCAGCGACTGCAGGCCGACGTCGTGGGCTTGCGGGGTTGCCTCCCAGAGGCCGTCGTGGGGGGTAGTGCGGCCTCTTCGGGGCCGTGGTCGACGGGTCCGAGAGGGTTGGGGCCAGCTGGGTGGCTAGACGCGGCCTTTGGTCGCCTCGACGGCCCCGTCGCCCTCGCCGACGCCTCTGCGGTTGCCGCGAGCGCGGGCGTCCACGTCCGGAGGGGGGGGGGGGGGGGCGAATCCCTTGAGCCCAGCACCGTCACTTCCCCCCTCTCCTACTCCTCCTCGCCCTGCCCCCCCCCCCTACCTTCCACCTCGTCCTCTGGGGCCACCTCTCCGCTCCCTGCGCCTCTGCGTCCTCCGCCTCCTCCTCGTCCCAGTACCCTGCTCTTCCTCCGCCTCCTCCTCCTCCTCTCTCCTCCTCCTCCTCCTTTTCCTCCTCCTCCTCCTCCTCTCCTCCTCCTCCTCCTCCTCCTCCTCCTCCTCCTCCTCCTCCTCCTCCTCCCCCTCCCCCTCCTCCTCCTCCTCCTCCTCCTCCTCCTCCTCCTCCTCCTCCTCCTCCTCCTCCTCCTCCTCCTCCTCCTCCTCCTCCTCCTCCTCCTCCTCACCCCCCTGTGGACAATGAGGTCTGCCCTGGGGGTAGCGTTTCACCCCGGGACAGTTTTTGATGGTCCTGGGGCCCGGCAGCGGTGCGCAGACGCCGAAACCTTAGGTTTCGGCGTCTGCGTGCCGCGAAGGTCGCCACGACCAGGCGCGCGCAGCGCTTGGTGTCGACCGCCTTCAGCGTCGTGCTCGACCAATTCTTACTGGCTGCTCGCAAAGACATCGTCGATCGGGCGACCGCGGCGGGTGCGCCAGGCACCTCCTTCTCTTCCACTCCTCCACGAATGCCGCATTCCACGATCCCCCCCCTCCTCGAGTTGGGTTCATGGTCATCAAGCGCATGTGGGATGAAACGAGCATGACCGTGGCCGTCCGGAACGCTGAACTGGCCAAGTTCCTTCCAGCGTTCGCAGAGGCTGGGTCTCCTCGTCCTCGTGCTCCTTCTCCTCCTCCTCCTCCTCCTCCTCCTCCTCCTTCTCCTCCTCCTCCTCCTCCTCCTCCTCCTCCTCCTCCTCCTCCTCCTCCTCCGTCCGTTCCCCAGTCCATGGTGGAGCTGCCTACGATCGCTAGCAGTGGCAGGACTGCGACGTGGGAGTTGTTTCGTTAATGTCGGCCTCCAATGCCCCCCCGCCCCACAACGGGCCCTGGGGCCGTCGCAACGACCCGGGATCGCGCGCTGGCCCCAGGGAAACTCCGGACTTCGGGAGGCCGACGTTTGGGGGGGGATGGGGCCTTCGGTCCGTCGCACCCCTTCCCAGAGGAAGCACTACGCGGTGCAGTCGTTCCAGCAGCAGTGCTTCATGCGGTGGGGGCCCTCCGAGGACGCGAGGGCGCGAACTGGCCCTTCCCCCCGCCCTCGCCCCCGCCCCGCCCGCCACTTGCCCGACCCGCCTGCGCGCCCAACCCGCCGCCGTCCACTCTGGACGCCCGAAATGGGTACGGAAAGAATGGGTACAATGCCCAACAGCAGTTCCTTTTCGTTTTGAACAAGACTCGCTGTCGGTGTCGCCGCGGCCTGTCTCCATTCGAGACAGGAGGCCGCCGGCCCAACAGCGGCCGCTGTAGGTTTGGCACACCACTTGTTGTTGGGCATTGTACCCATTTTTTCGGTACCCTTTTCGGGTGTCCAAATCCACGATGGCGGCGGGGCGGGCGAGGGGGGCGGGCGAGCGGGCCAGGGGTAGTGGGGGGGAACGAGGCGGCCTACGGGGTGGGGGCCCAGGACGAGTCCTGCCACCTGGCCGTGCCGATGCGGATTATTCCTTCGACGACTGCATCTGCCATTTTCTCTGGGCTGAACGGATCATCCAGGCACCTCTCCCTGGAGGCGCTCTCCGACATGGCCCGCCACGTGCGCTTCATGGCCCTTGTCGTGTTCCCAGATGCCTTGGCGGCGAACCGCCTCTGCAGTCTTTTTTACCACGTATCTCGAGGTAGAAACGGCTTCGTAAACGTTCACTTTCGGAGGTTCGCGCGGATCAGCGCCGAAGGTCTGCTCTGGAGGCGCCGCCGGGGGGAGGGGTCCAACGGCGATCCAATAAGTCCGCGCGGACCTCCGAACGCTTACGTTTACGTTGTCTTTTCTTCCTCGAGTATCCCTGGTTCGGGCCCTGGTGTGGGAGGGGCGATGCGTTTGCCATCAACTCCACATGGTTGGCGACAGTGGGCTCAAGGGGCTGGACATTTTGAATGCCTATTACTGCTGCACGTCCGTGTTCGGGCGCTGGCAGTACAGGGTCAAGCTGACGCTGGGCGCCCAGTTCGGGTCGGGCGACAGGGGCGGCGGGGTTGGGAAAAAGGTGGTGGGGGGTCGAAATCTGCTGAATGCAATTGGTTTCTGCACCGCCGGCAGGCACGTTCCCCGATGCACGGTCGCTCCAGGAGCTGGAATGCGCCGGGACAAGAACAGATACATGATGAGTCTGAGTTGATTCGCTACCCCCGCCCACCCTTTTACTATCCCGCCCACCCCCTTTCGTCCGGCCCGACCAGCGACTATGCGATTCTCTCGTAGTGTACGAAGGTGAGCCGCCAGCGGACGCGGCGGAGTTCAGGGGGGTGGTTCTCCGCAGCACCATCGGGCGGCCCAGCCGCGTTCAGAGTCTGTTGAAGGCGCGGCAGGGGACCCCAGGAGTCAAGCTCCCGAGGCCCCCATCTCCAATTCATCTCCAATTCATGATCTATGATATATAATTATATATATATATAGTCCGATACCATATCAGACCATATCCCGGAGGGTCCTTTCTTTTCCCCTTCCGCTCGCCCCGCCTTCTTCAGGCTCCTCGCTGCCCTGAGTCGTTCCTCGCAGAAATCCTGTTGGGGCTGGGGCTCGCCCTTTAAGGCCACTCGATGGGTCTCTCTGACAGGGCTCGGGATCAGCGTGGGGGCAGGCACTCGTCGTCCCGGGGGCGCCCGCCCCCGTCGCGGGGATTCGGAATTCGCGTAGCCCCGGGCCTCCAGCAGGTGCACGGAGCTCCCTGGCACGATCCCCGGGGGCACGCCAGGCTCGAGCGGACCCAGGTTGAGAAGTGCATGCGGGTGTCTGCTTTTTTCAACGGGTACTGGGAGAAGGATGAACTCCAACACTACTGCAACGGATGCTGCACTTCACGGGAGGAGAGTATCAAAAAAGGAAAGCAGATCATGGCAAACCTTTTCGACGAGTACCTACCGTGCTCGACGATAGCAGCGAACCGATGGAAATCACTCTCTGGAACCGCGGTCCAATTCTCGGTGCTCGTGGGTTTGCACAACGCGCTGCCCGCCGCTTTCAAAGGGACCCTGGGCAGCCCAGATAACCTCGAGAGGGTCGCAGACATGCTCCGCGCGGAGTGCCCCGACCCCGCCGACGCCGTCACTCGCGCGGACCCCGCGCGCGCGGCGGGCGGGGGGTGGCTTTGTCGGGGCCCCGATCTGATCGCTTCCCCTCGAGCAGATCCGATCGCCGATCGGCCCTGCGATCGGCAATCGTAGGGCCGATCGCCCATAACCCATAATTAGATCAGATGGGGGCCCCCCTGCCAAATCCCCCCCCCGTCGGCAGCCCGCGTCAGCCCCAGGACAGCTGGTTGATCAGGATGGGGAAGCGCACGCTGAAGGCCGCCAGGTTCTTCGACGACCGCCTGGCGTCGCGGGCGTCAACCCTCGTGTGCAACATTGCAAGCATGGCAATCGAGGCGTTGTTCAACGCGATCTTCCATGCCGAGTCCCTGGACGAATCCGACAGCGATCACCGCCGTTATTTGTTTCTGGGGATGTGCCGGGACGGCGGTCTCTGCACGAGCACGCACGCGGCGATTGGCCATCTGCTCACCCGCTCGGGCGAGCTCAAGACGGCTGTATCTCGTCTGGGCTGCGGGGCTGACGAGGCGCCGCCCCGAGGGCACTTGGAGAGTGAGGCGAAGGCAGAAGGAGGAGGAGGAGGAGGAGGAGGAGGAGGAGGAGGAGGAGGAGGAGAAGGAGAAGGAGGCGGAGGAGGAGGGGAAGAACGATGAGGCGGAGGATGAGGATGAAGATGAGGATGGGGAGCGGTGGACGGACACTTTCGTGCCGGCCGCTGGTCCTGCCCACCCCCGTGTCCGTCCGTTGGGTTTGCGGGCGCGCGTCGTCGTCCCTGGCTGGGCGCAGCTCGAGAATCAGGTCAGGGCGGCGCCCCGGGCGGGGCCGATGCAGGAGGGGCCCCTGGTGGCCCGGACCCCGCCGGGCAAATTTCCAGCGGCCCCCTCGAGTGCCCCAGATAGCGCCTCCGAGCTCTCTGCGAAGCCTTCTTGGAGCCTTCTTAGATCATAAATCCCCCTTGGGGCCTTCCTAACGCGCGCTGGAGGGCCCTGGGGGCGCCGAGCCCCCCCCCCCCGCCCCGCGCCTCGGGCGCCCCGAGACAAGAGGGCCCCCGGGAGGGTCCTCTTGAGGGCTCCAGAAGGCCTCAAGGGCTTAAGATGGCCTCCAAGTTCATGCCCTCTTGTGTCCCGTCCTCTTGAAGCCCTGGCGGAGGTCGGGCGCGAGCGTGGTTGGGTGGGGGCGCGCTTGCCAGGCTCTGGCTGTTGTACTCAGGGAAAGCGCTGATTTTTACACCAGGTTCACGCTGGTATTCAATGACTTTCCTTATAGACTGATGGGCCTTCTCGACCGCCACGGCCAGGCGCAATTGGACTTCGCGAAGGCCCTCCTGGACCACCCTTGCAAGCGGTGCCACGACTTATTCACCCGCCGGTTGTTCGAGCAAGCCGACACCCCGGACGCGTTGTGCCAGCGCGCCGTGCTGGACATGCTGTCTAGCATAGCGTGCGACCCGCTGGTGATGTCCGTCCACCACGTGGAGCTCATGCACGCCGCCTCTCGGAAAGTGCGTGGAAGGAGTCGGTCAGTCAACGCGCCCCCGAGCGCCCCATCCGACCTCGCAGTCCTCCCGCTGTCTATGAACTTCGAACTCTCTGAATCTGAATTGGAATTGGAGTCGGGCCCCTCTTGGAGACCGCCCGACGCCCCAAGAATGCCCCGCGATGACACCCCGAAGGCCCCAAGACGGGCCCCAGAGCGTCAGGGCGTCATGATGCGGGCCCAGAAGGGCCAGCATCCGCAACGCCGCTTCCTCGTTGGGGACGGGCTTGCGTTCAATTTGCTGTTGTTTAGCGGTTCCCTCTTGGGCTCGTCTTGGGGCCCTCGCGGGGCCCGATTAGGGCCATCTTGGGTTGCGAGAAGGCCCCCCCCACGACGTCCCCCTGTTTCCCGCCCGTCGGACGCACCCATCCTTCCCGCCCGCCCCTGCCGCTCGCCCTGCCCCCGCTTGCCACTTGTCAGGGCGACTGGGGCTCGCCGTCACGCGTCGAGCATCGGCTGCGTCCTCGCGCTGAGGCAGACTCAGGCCGCGTGGCTCCGATGGTTGAGGCGTCGTGGGCTCAAGCGCATGAACAGGAAGATCGTAGATCGTGTCCGGAGGGTGGTGAAGCGTCACATCAAGCAGAAGAGGGCTCGCACAGGCCAGACAGTCTCGCCATGGACCATGTACTTCAAAGAGCGCCATGCCCAGCGGACCGACCAGCAACGCCGCCGCTGCTACAGGGAATGGCTGAAATCTGTTGGTGCCGACTATCGCCGGCTCCCCCCCTCCGAGCTGGCCAGACTGAGCCAGGCCGTCTACGCCCACAAGAACCGCAATGCCGAAGCAGCCGCGGCTCGGGAGCAGGACTTAGACGACATTTTCGAGGAGTTCGATGTTGATCCAACCTGGAGTCCAGACAGGAGCACTCGTCGTCGTCGTCGTCGACGTCCACGTCTTCGTCGTCAGCCGCTGCTCCCGCCGCCGCAGCCGCAGCCGTCGTCGTCGTCGTCGTCGTCGTCGTCTTTGCCGCAGCCCCCGCCGTCGTCGTCGTCGTCGTCGTCGTCGTCGTCGTCGTCGTCGTCGTCGTCTTGCGAGGGGATGTCTGCCCACCCCGTGGAGGCAGAAATTCCCTCGCCGTCTCCCGTTGTCGTCGTCGTCGTCGTCGTCGACGGCGCCGGCGCCGTCGCCAGCGCCGTCGTCGTCGTCGTCGTCGGCGTCGCCGTCCGCGTCGGCGTCGGCGTCGGCGTCGGCGTCGTCGGCGTCGGAGTCGGCGTCGGCGTCGGCGTCGGCGTCGTCGTCGTCGTCGACGCGGCGCTGCTGGGGGGCGCGCCTCAGGACGTCGCCGCTCCGCTGCGGCAACCAGGCGTGGCCGATGGCCCCGTCGACGCTGGAGTCCGCAACGGCCGTCCTGGCGGCTGAGCTGATGCAGCGACGGGCGGATGTCCAAGGGTGTATTTAACCCCCTTCCTCCTCCCCCTTTTTCCACCTCCCCGCGCCTCTCCTCGCCTCTCCTCGACTCATCTCCCTCTCTTCACCTCTTTGCTCTTCCTCCTCTTCCTCCATCCGGGCTGTCCCGGCCCGACGCTCGGCTCCCCGGCGGGGCCGGACTACGATGATCGATCGCTGGGGATTCGGGCCGCGGGCGCTTTCAGCGCATGCCGCATGCCGCATGCGCCTCGCCGAGAGCGTTCTGGGGTCGCCCCGAGAGGCGGCGCCTGGGCACCCCGCCAGCCCTGCCCCCCCCCCCCCCGGAAACGGACGGGGCCGCGCGCGATCGCTGCCGTCGACCCGCCGACCCCAGCCCAGGTTGCAGGGGCCGCTCCTGTCGAACGGGCAACTGTGACGGACATCCTCGCCGAGGCCAAGTGCGACTCGGATTTCTACCGGTCCACGTGCGTCGCGGACTCCCACCTGTTCAACCCCAAAGCTCTTGCCAAACAGAGGCTGCCCATCAGGACATGTTGGCAACTTCACCCGGGCATGTGCCGGAGCGACGCGGGCCCGCACTACGCGGCAGCGAAGCGGACGAAGACAGCGCTGTCCGACACGATTCGAGATATCGTCGGCGAGGACGCGTGGGCAAGAAATCACATCGGCATCGGCAAACTGCCGCCCCACACCTTTCTGATCCCACTCTGTCCTTTACATCGCGGCGACGACGACGGCGGCGACGGTCGCCAGCGACGGCGACGGCGACGATGGATAGGCCACGGGCCGAGGGGGTTAGGAGTTAGGCTCGGCCTGGGGTCTTGATGATGTCGCCTATGATAGGGAAAGGGGGGGTGCGAAATCTGCTGCACGCAGCTGGTTTCGACCCCGCCGCCGGGCCCATTCGTCGATGCATGATGGGCGCCTCCCAGCGCCAGGAGGCGCCAGGAAAATCAGCTACGTGAGCTAGCTGATTTTGACCCCCCCCCGATATCCCCCCTTTTCGCCTGGCCCGACCTCGCAGGAGCTAGGTGCCAAGAAGCCGCTGCGCACGCGGGCCGGCTTCGACCTCTTTGTGATGACAGGTAGTGCCGTCGATCTGATGGCCAGCGCCCGGCACGGCCTGAATGGCGCGCAGAGGTACTTCATCATGTTGAGCCGCTCGGATGACCAGCTGGACCATCAGACGTATACGTTCTGTGAGCAAGTCGTTCCGGGCCCTCCGAGAGAGGAGCTGCCCTTGGCGCTGCGCCTCAGTCAGCAGGCGTCCGGAGCTTTCGTGGAGATCTCTGCCCACGCGCTGGCGCTCAGGATGGAGAGATCGACGCTGAAGTACTGGACGGTCGCGCAGTTGAAGAAGCGGCCAGTTCCAGCGCAGGGCTTGGACGTGTTCGAGGCGACGGGCATGTCTGCCGTGCGGGCCCTCAACATCGGGGGCGCACCTCTCGCGCCGTTCTACGCGCCGCCGACGACGGACAAGGCCGAGGACGTGGACGAGGTGACGGCCATCTTCACGGAGATGTTCGCCTCGCCCGTCAAGCCGAAGGCGGGCAGTGGCGGCGCGGCGGCCTCGCCTGTCAAGCCGACAGCTGGCGGCTGCGGCGCGTCGGCTTCGCCCGTCAAGCCGATGGCGGGCAGTGGCGGCGCGGCGGCCTCGCCTGTCAAGCCGACAGCTGGCGGCTGCGGCGCGTCGGCTTCGCCCGTCGAGCCGACGGCAGCCATGCCGGCGGGCGGTGGCGCAGCCGACGTCGGCGCGCTCTTCGTTGAGATGATGGGCGCGGCCTCCGACGCCGATAGCAGTGACTCCGAGGACAGCTCGGTCGCGGCCATCCTGGAGGCCGCCGACTTCGGCGACGACGACTTGTTCGACCCAGACTTCGAGGACGAGCTCGCAGAGGCGCACGCGCGCGCCAAGGCGCGCCGCGCCCGAAAGGCATCTGAGAAGGATTGTAAGAAGAAGAAGAAGCAGAAGAAGACGCTCGACGCGCCTGGAGGACTTGACGGCGGGCACGGCGAACGTCCCCCATGTGGCCCGGGCGACGACGCGACGTCCTCAGATTCGGGCTCGACTAACGACGACACGGAGGACACCCGTTCTTCCCTTCTCCTCCTCCTCCTCCTCCTCCTCCTCCTCCCCCTCCTCCTCCTCCTCCTCCTCCTCCTCCTCCTCCTCGTCCTCCTCCTCGTCCTCCTCCTCCTCCTCCTCCTTCTCCTCCTCCCCCTGGCCGGTCCTCCTCCTCCCCTCCTCCTCCTCCTCCTCCTCCTCCCTCCTCCTCCTCCTCCTCCCCATCCCCCTCCCCCCGGGCCCGCCCTCCGTGGCCCGTGGAGGGGGGGGGGAGGGGGGGGGCGGAGGGGGGGGGGGGGGGGGGGGCGGGGGAGGAACGGCGGCGTAAAAACAGATGTTCGCCTTAAGGTGAAAAATATGTTCCAGCCGCTCCCGCCCCCCCCCCTCCCTCCTCAAGGCGGCGCGTGGTCGCCTGTTGCCCGCCAGGACCAAATGAACAGACGGGTGTGTGTTTGAAGATTTGATTGAGCGTTGCCTTTCCCCCGGGCCTTCTTGGGCCCCATCTCTTGGGCCCCGAGCCTCCCTGAAGCCGTCTTGAGCCCTCCTCGATCCATCGCTCCAGAGGAGGCTGTTGACATCGCCGATGACATCCTGGACACGCTGAAGCCGATGCGGTTCGCCAACTTCTCTTTGACTCCGACCATGAGGACGGAGTTTGGAGGATACGAAGCGAGTTGCCCTTGCCACAGGAAAAACCACGTGAGCGGTTGCCGCAAAAGGTTGGCGAACTTAGGCCCTGGCGAGGCGGACCGCACTGTGACCATTCGCAAGCTTGTGTGGTGGTGCTCGCGGGCCGACTTGCATGACCGCCAGAGGGGCCATCTTCGAGACGGGGACCTCATCCCCGACGCCCCCCCGCCGCTCGCGGAGCTCGTCCGACGGCTCCCCGAGCCGCCCCCCGTCGTCCTCACGGACGTGGAGATGGACGAGCACGACACTGCTGCAGCTGCGCTTGCGGGGGCAGGCGAGGTGGGCCCAGGGTGGGGGGAGTGGAGGTTCGGGCCCTTGAGTCCCTCGGGGTCCTCAGGGCCACGGGCCCTCACGGGGCGCCGCGCCTTCCTGGGCCTCCTTGGAGCTTAGGGGAGTTGGACTTCCCCCTGACTGCTGCTTTGATGGCCCCCTCTGGAGGCCGCCCCATCGACCTCGGCTTTCGGTGGGGGGGCTATGGCTTTCGGTTTCGGCGGGGTCTATGGCTTTCGGGGGGCTGGGGGGATGGGGCCCGAGGCAACACTCCCCTCGAGCCCTCCTCGCAGCCCAGGCGACGCAGGCGCGGCAGGTGGCGGCCCAGGCGGCCCCGGTCCTGCAGCGCCAGCTGGCGCCGCTGCCGGAGGTCGCGGCCGCGGGCGCGGCGGGCGCGGCGGGCGCGGCGGCGGCGGGGGCCGCGGTCGCGGCGGCCGCGGTCGCGGCGGCCGCGGCCGAGCGCCTGCGGGGGCAGGCGCAGGCAAGGCCACCGACAGTGACAGCAGCGATTGACTCCAGCGCCCAGTGCGCGCGGGATTTCCGCCGGGGCGGATGGCGCCCGTGTGTCTGGGAAAACGCAGCCAGGAGGGGGGTCGTATACAGTCGGACCAGATTAGTAGGTCGCTTGAGCCGAGCAATTTTTCAGAAGCGCACAGAATCCGTCGGGCCCTTGAGGCCCTGTCTGGCCCGTACTGGAGCCGTCTTGCGGCCAGGTTGAGGCCGGGCGGATTTTGCAGAAACTTGCAAAATCCGTCGGGCCCTTGAGGCCCTGTCTGGCCCGTATTGGAGCCGACGTGCGGCCAGGTTGAGGCCGGGCGGATTTTGCAGAAACTTGCAAAATCCGTCGGGCCCTTGAGGCCCTGTCTGGCCCGTATTGGAGCCGTCTTGTGGCCAGAGGCCTCCCGGGCGCTCCGGGGGCGCTCCCAGGCTGTCTGGGCCTTGCGGCCGGAGGCCGGAACCATGTGGGGAAACGCGGCTGCGTTTCCCCACATGGTCTGGTGTCCTGGGGCTGCCCCTGGCGACGTCCTGGGCGCGCTCCGGGGGCGGCCCCGGGCGTTTCCTGGGCGGCCCCGTGCCGTCTTGGCCTTGCGGCCGGGTGCTGGGGCCATGTGGGGAAACGCGGCTGCGTTTCCCCACGTGGTCTGGTGTCCTGGGGCTGCCCCTGGCGACGTCCTGGGCGCGCTCCGGGGGCGGCCCCGGGCGTTTCCTGGGCGGCCCCGTGCCGTCTTGGCCTTGCGGCCGGGTGCTGGGGCCATGTGGGGAAACGCGGCTGCGTTTCCCCACGTGGTCTGGTGTCCTGGGGCTGCCCCTGGCGACGTCCTGGGCGCGCTCCGGGGGCGGCCCCGGGCGTTTCCTGGGCGGCCCCGTGCCGTCTTGGCCGCGCGGCCGGGTGCTGGGACCATGGGCCATGTGGGGAAACGCGGCCGCGTTTCCCCGCGTGCAAAATCCGTCGGGCCCTTGAGGCCCTGTCTGAACCGTATTGGAGCCGTCCCTGCCAAATCAAGGGTACCCTTTCGTCCTGTGCATCGCGACCCATGCCTTCTTACACTCCTGTGGCAATATGGCCCTCGGAAGGGTCTTGTGTCCTCTCGCGCGTCCTGTCCAACCGAGTCCGACTGTAGACTGGCAGGCATGGCTTGCTCGCGCCAGGTTGCTGGCCCCTCTTTGAGCCAGCTTCATATGGGCACCCATTGGGGGATTGTGTGCAAGTTCGCTTGGGTTCAGGTGGTGCGGGCTGTTTTGGGTTCCGTTGGTGTGGGTTGTTTTGGGTTCCGTTGGTGTGGGCTGTTCGGGGTTCCGTGTGTGTAGGATGCCTTGGGTTCCTGGGGTGTGGGCTGTTTTGGGTTCCGTTGGTGTGGGTCGTTTTGGGTTCCGTTGGTGCGATGAATCATCACACCAACGGAACCCAAAACAGCCCGCACCACCTGAACCCAAGCGAACTTGCACACATGATGACGATGATGGTGATGGTGATGATGATGATGATGATGATGATGATGATGATGATGATGATGATGATGCTCTCGGGACTCTCAAAGACCGACCGGAGGGGGGGCGCCGTCGGGCCCCGGGGCAAGGGGGCCCGAAGCGGGCCAGGATGTCGAGAGGGCCGCCCCCCAAGCGCGCTCCGAAGGGGGCCGCAGATGATGTTGCCTGGGAGTTTCACTGTTCAAACCGATTTGTTTTTCTTGTTTGGAGCTGTCAGCAATTTCGCCGCTCCCCCGGCCCCGGCGCCTCCAGCCGAGGCCCAGCCCCGCCCCCGCCCTCGCCCGTCCCCAGCTCGGGTGGAGTCGAAGAGGGAACGACGCGTAGCTATTGAGGCCCTCGCACTTTCCAACGGCCTACACCCCCCCGCCCGCTGGGCGCGCGCGGCAACATGGGCACGACCGCCCGCGCGCAGAGGAAGCCAGCGAGCGGCGCAGGCCACGCTGCCCGTCTGGCAAATTCAAGGGGGAGAGGGGGTGCAACCTGGGAGGGCGGGAGAGGGGTGGGGGGCATGCCGTTTTGGAAGTTCCCCCCCCTTTTTTGGAAGTTCCCCCCCCTTTTTTGGAAGTTCCCCCCCCGTTTTGGAAGTTCCCCCCCGCGCCCCCCGCTGTCGGGGCGGGGGGGGGGACGGGCGGGGAACTTCCAAAAAGGGGGGGAACTTCCCAAAAAAGGGGGGGGGAACTTCCAAAACGGCCCGCGCTGACCCCCCCCCTCCGTTTTGGAAGTTCCCCCCCCCCTTTTGGAAGTTCCCCCCCCCCTTTTTTGGAAGTTCCCCCCCCTTTTTTGGAAGTTCCCCCCCCCCGTTTTGGAGTCCCCCCCCCCTCCCCCCGTCTCCGCCCCCTCTCCGCCCCCCCCCCCCCCTTCCTCCCGTCCAGGGGGAGGTGCTGGGGCGGATTTCCGACGCGCGCCCGCCTGGGCGCAGGCTGCGGGAGGCTGACGGCGAAGAACACCGCGCTGGTGAAGATGGCCCCGCCGGCGTCGCCTCGCCACGCCGCCAGGGGGGCGGCCGGCCGCTCTGCCGCTGGGAGGGGGGCGAGCAGCCGCGCATCAGGTCGTCTGTTCAGCGTGAAACGGGGGGAGGGAGCGAGCAGGATGGTGTTCCTCAACATTCACTTGCCTCGACATCCTCTCGCTCCTCCTCTGTCCCCGCTCCTGCTTCACAACTCCCCCTCCTCCTCCTCCTCCTCCTCCTCCTCCTCCTCCTCCTCCACCTCTTCCTCCTCCGCTGCGTCTCCCTCTCCAACCAGAAGCCGACGGGCTTCGCAGCAGGTCCGTGGAGCCCCGCCTCGAGCAACGGCGACATTGCGGACTGCATGTTCAGCGATGTCGGCGATGCAGCTGCTGCGCTGGCGGCGACCAGCGGGGCCGGCGAGCCTGGCGGCCCCGCGGCCGAGCCTATGGACACGATACTGAAGGACATTGTCGACCGCGCGGAGTGCTCCTCATTCAGGAACCAGCTGGAGCGCAACCTCGGCGTGCTGCAGACGGACGGCGGACGCATCAGATTCGGCTCCCTCTTCACTGGTTCGAACCTCCAGGCCCCCGTGCTGGAGTGCTTGGGCCAGCACGTGCCAGTCCAGTTCTCGCTGCAGCACATGTTCGTGTGCGAGAAGGACCATGCGAAACGGGCGATGGCTTGCGCCGTCAGGATGCCGGCCTTCGCGTTCGCCGACGCCGCCACGCTCCGCGGCACGCACGCAGTGGACACGCTGACGGGCCAGACAGTAGAAATCCCTCGGGTGGAGGTGGCAACGGCTGGCTTTGTTTGTAAAACCCTCTCGGCTGTGAACAACCAGTGCAACCAGATCGCGCATGACTGCATCCGCACTGGCAAGGGCAAGACGGGGCAATCCGCCCGAGATCTCGTCGCCTGGATGAGGAAGCACGCGCCGAAGTTAGTCATCATGGAGAACGTCACCCGCAACCTGTTCAGCTCCTCTGGTCTGTCCACCCGCAACGTGAAATCGCTGGAGGCTGCCCTCAAGAACGCAGGGTACATTATAATCCCCACCATCCTGGACCCGCTGCAGTTCGGAGTTCCACAACACCGCCCCCGGTGCTGGATATTGGCCATCTTGATTGATGCCATGGACAGTTCGATCCCACGCGGGCCCGGGTCTACTCCTGAGTCCTTGGCACGCAGCGTGGCACTATCATTTGCGCAGTTCGTCAGCAGCGCGCGCACCAACCAGAAGTACGACCTGGCGAAGTTCCTGTGGCACCCCAGCGACCCCGACGCGGCCGAGCTCTTCGGCAAGCTGAAAGAGCCGCGGCGCGAGAAGTCCTCGGGTTCGGCGCGGACTCCGTGGCGCAGGATTCGGCGAGCGAATGCGGGGAGAAGGGGGCCCTCTTGGGCGTCCCGTCGAGCACCCACCTTCCCCGCCACCATCTGTGTCAAAATCACCGGAATACCTTAAGGAAAACCCCCTGCGGCCGTGGGCCCAGGGCCCAGGAGGGCTCCGAGAGGGCCCCAGCAGGTGGGCCGTGCAAGAGCGCATGGAGGGACCCAAGGAGCCCCAAAGAGGAAACCCAAGAAGCCCCCCAAGAGAGCCCAGGGAGCCCCCAAGAGGGCCCCCAGAGGGCTCCAAGAGGGCTCCGAGAGAGCCCCCAGAGGCCTCCAAGGGGGCCCCAAGACGGGGCTCCTTTGGTGGGCCGTGCAAGAGCGCATGGAGGCCCCAAGAGGGGGCCCAAGGAGCCCCCAAGAGGGAACCCAAGAAGCCCCCCAAGAGAGCCCAGGGAGCCCCCAAGAGGGCCCCCAGAGGGCTCCAAGAGGGCTCCAAGAGGGCCCCCAGAAGCCTCCAATGGGGGCCCCAAGACGGGGTTCCTTGGGTGGGCCGTGCAAGAGCGCAAGTAGGCCCCAAGAGGAGACCCAAGGAGCCCCCAAGAGGGAACCCGAGGAGCCTCCCAAGAGGGCCCCCAGAGGGCTCTTGGGGACCTCTTGGGCCCCTCCGAGGGCAGAGCCCAAATGGGCCCCAAGAGGCTCCCAAGAGAGCCCCACAAACATCCAAGAGTCGGCCTGGCGGTCCCGGAGGCGGCTTCGGAGCGCCTCCGGGTCACCTGGAGGTGGGTCTGGACCGTCTCCGGGTCACCCGGAGGCGGCTGCGGAGCGCCTCCGGGTGACCCGGAGACGGCCTCGGAGCGCCTCGGGGTCACCCGGAGGCGGCTTCGGAGCGCCTCTGGGTCACCCGGAGGTGGGTCTGGACCGTCTCCGGGTCACCCGGAGGCGGCTTCGGAGCGCCTCCGGGTCACCCGGAGGTGGGTCTGGACCGTCTCCGGGTCACCCGGAGGCGGCTGCGGAGCGCCTCCGGGTGACCCGGAGACGGCCTCGGAGCGCCTCCGGGTCACCCGGGGCCGGGCGGGAGGTCGGGAAACCTGGCAAGGGGAGGGCGGAGGCGGCCCTGACCCGGAGGTCTCGGCCTGGCGAGGGGGGGGGGGGCGGAGGCGGCTCTGACCCGGAGGTCTCGGCCTAGCAGAGGACGAGGAGGACGATGAGGAGGAGCAGGAGGACGAAGAGGAGGTCCCCCAAGAGGGCCCCCAGAGGGCTCCAAGAGAGCTCCAAGAGGGCCCCCAGAGCCTCCAAGGGGGCCCCAAGACGGGGCTCCTTGGGTGGGCCGTGCAAGAGCGCATGGAGGCCCCAAGAGGGGACCCAAGGAGCCCCCAAGAGGAGCCCCCCAAGAAGGCCCAGGGAGCCCCCAAGAGGGCCCCAGAGGGCCAAGAGGGCTCGAAGAGTTCTTTGGCGGGTTCCGTCGGGGGTTTGTTGGAAGCCCATTGGCGTCCTGAAGTGGCTGCGAGACGGCCCCGAGTGAGCCCGTCGGCGCCTCGGCGCTTGACCCCCCCCCTCCCCTACAGCCTCCACGCGCAGATGTTCAAACGGGAGGAGCTCAGCGCGGCCACCACCGCCCTGGCCCACCGCGCCAAGGTCGCATGGTGCGCCACGCCTCGCGAGGCCAGCATCCTGTCCTGGTGGGACGCCCAGGGCGCGTTCGCCGTCCCCGGCGAGCGGCGGACGCTCGAGCTGAAACATTCGATCGACAGGACGGCCCCGTACACTGAGCACGTCTCCACCATCCTGCCCGGGTCGGTCATCTTCCTCAAAAACTTCCCGGGCGAGGACCGCTTCATGAGCGGGGCGGAGATGCTGTGCCTGCAGGGGATGCCCAAGTGGTTCTGCCTCAAGGCTGGCGTGGCGCACTCAAATTCGTTCCTCAAGGAGCTGGCCGGGAACGCCTTCAACGGGGCAGCCCTGGCGGTCGCGTTTCTCGGGGGCCTCTGCCTGGTGCCCTTCAAAGACGACGACCGCTCGTCTTGAGCAGGCTGACCTTGCAGCTAGGGCTCGCGGGGCCCTGCGCCCGACCCCTACTTCCGCCCTGATCTTCCGACCCCCATCCCATTCCTCTTCCACCTCTCTCCTCCTCCCCCCCCCCCTCCCCGTCCCCTCCCTCCTCCCTCCTCCCTGTGCCCGCTTCTCCTCCCCCCCCATCTCCTCCTGTCCGGCCAGATGCCCGCGGCCCCGCAGCCCCCCCCCCCCCCCTACCGGCGGCCTAAGGCCGACAGCCGCGGCGCGCGCCCCCTCATGTGGGAAGGAGCGAGAGGCGCTGCCGCCCAGGCAAAACAACGGCGTCGGAATCCATGACCTCCAACGTCCAGCATCGATCGACAGCATCGAAAGAATGTTTTTCTCCGAAGTCCGGGCCCCAGAGGCCAACCCTTCGACGGCTCTGGAGCCCGGAGCCCGGCCCCGGGGCCGTCGACGGCGCTGGCCAGGCGCCCCCCAGAGGGCCCAGGCAATTCGACGGTTCTGGGGGCCCGGCTGGGCCCCGGGCGTCGACGGGTCGCCCCTCGCTGACGTTTTGATTGTTCAATTTGTTTCCAGAGGCGGGCGCCTGGGGCCTTTCGACGCCGCCCACTGGGGCCGATTTTCCATTCGGAGTCGTTGTCTGACGGCCCCGGGGGGGGCGATGCCCGCCGACGCCGATGCCGATGCCCCGCGCGGCCCCTCCCCCGAGGCTCCCAGACGACCCCGCGAGGCCCCAAGAGGGCTTCAAGAGGCCTCTCGGGGGGATAGTATATCTCGAGGCCTTTGGTTGCATGCCCCACGCGCCCCTCCCCCCGAGGCTCCGAGACGACCCCGAGAGGCCCCGAGAGGGCCCCGAGAAGCCCCCGAGAGGATCCCAAGCGGCCCCCAGAAAGGCCTCACTCCGCATCCAGACAAGTATTGCCTCCCCAACGGGATCCGGGGCCCACCCGCCCATCCACCGCCTCCCACTCCGCCGCCGCCCCCAAGCCAAGTCAAAGGGTTCGACCATCCAACGTCAGCCCCCGCGCCGCGGGTTCGACCATCCAGCGTCCGCCCCCGCGCCGCCCGCCATGGGCCGCCCCCGCTCTCGTTCTCGGTCTCCGCGCCGCGCCCAGAGTG
>CAUYUJ010020954.1:0-147250 GCA_963575745.1 Prorocentrum cordatum | reverse complement strand
GCTCTTCGGGTTTGTTGCTGGAAGACGGACACACGAGATTACTGGTGGTTTGAAGAGAGTTGCTCAGCACGCGACGGAATGGGGGAAGTCATATTGTGTGCACATGGCGAGCTTAGACGTGTATCGTGCTTTTGATAACGTACAGGTGGCCGACGTTGCTGTCTGCCTGGAGGAGTTGAGGTTTCCACCTGAACTTAGTTATGCGCTCGTGGAGGGCCTAGCTGAGAACAGGGCCGATTTATCCTTCCAGCAGGTGGACGTATCGGACATAGCTTGGGATAGTTGTATCCGCACAGGTAGTGTTGAGGCTCCGCTCTTTTGGCTGTGTGAGAGTGTGCTCATGTTCCGTCCTGTGGTATTGAGTTGGCAGGAGCGGGGGATGGGAGTGCAGTTGACGCAGCAGGCAGGGACGCGTCATCTTACACATGCGATTTGGGCCGACAATGTTCTGTTGTGTGCCAGAGATCAGAGCGAGTTGACGACCATGATTGCGGAGATCAGTGTCCCACTTTATCACAGAAAGTACAGATGGAAACCGAGTAGCTTGCAGTTTATTCGCTTTGGCTATGATGAGCCTGGGATTGAGAGTTTGGATGTCTCCTTTGCGTTGCCGAATTCCCTGGACAAGCGTCAGAGAGTGACTATAACGTTGCAGCGGACAGATCGTTTGGAAATACTTGGCACGATACTTGAAAACAGCATGCGACAACATGAGGACTTAAATCATCGGATTTCTCTCGCTCAAAAGGCGTTTTGGCAAGATAAGAGGTATTACATGTGCCAGGGTATTAAGTTGAAGAAAAGATTGCGGCGATATGACTCACGTGTAAGAAGCCGATTATTGTTTGCAGTGGAAGGGATGACAGCTGACAAAAATGCGATTGAATCAATTCATGCGTTTGAAGGCCGCTTACTTTCGAAGATGGTGTGGAGACGGAAACGTGACACTGAGAGTTGGCCACAGTTTTTTCAGAGCGTGTACTTGACGGGGCGGAAAGCACTCAGGACAGCTCAGATGCCGAGTGCAGTTCAGCTCTTTCTTTTCAAACAGTGGAGTTGGGCAAAGGATGTGGCGACGACAACTGCTCAAAACGGGATCCGCCAAGTTGATGACGCCCAGCCCACAATTGATCCTATGGAAATGGGTGGTGCAGTGTCTCTTGATATGGATGGGATGTCTCAGAATGCGGGTGCTACTGTACCGATTACCACGGACTTGATGTCTCAGAATGCGGGCGCGGTCGTACCGATTACCACGGGTTCGATGTCTTTGAATGCGGGTGCTGCTGTACCGATTACCAGAGATCTGAAACGACGGAGGGTGACTGTTATTGTGGCCCCTGTCCTTACTGCCCGAGGGGACCTCGCCGTTGCTCTGCCTGAGGGTCAGGAAAACAGCGCCACGAGTCAGAACCGACGACGGCTTATCTCTCAGGCGTCCCGTGCTGCTGCCAAAAGGAGCAGGAATGCTCCCACATCATCAACGCCATCATCATCATCTGCCCCTACACCTGCGCCAGCAGCCATACGAAGAAGGTTTCGAAGTGATATGGTTGGGGTGAGTACGGACGACCCTTTCTTGCAGGCTCGTTACACGATGATGCATGCCGCCAGCCCGTGGACACAGCAGATGGATGCCGTTATTCGCACATATAATTCGCAGGAAGCACGATCCTTTACACGTCGAAGGGAAGGTGGGAAAACGGTGGGACTTCGTCCGTGGGGCTTGCCATTCGAGACGGTGGGTGGAGATGCTTGGTATGATACTCTTGAGTGGACTCAGGCAGGGTGGAGATGTTTTATCCGTACGTTGCTTTCGGAATGGGACCTACAACATGTTTTAGAGTATGCTCACCTGCCTGAACCAAAACCCTGGAGGCCGAAAAACGACGAGGAGGAGGCGGAGGGGGCGGAGGAGAGAAATAATGAGATTGCAAAGCGGCTCGCCTTTAACTTCGAGAATGCCAGCGTCTGGAACTATGAGGCTGAAGGGATTCCCGTCGAGCTCTGTGGTGACTCGCAGGTGGTAGTGAACTGGCTGGTGGGACAATATGTATGTACGACGGAAGTGTATTGTGAGACCATTGCGCACATTCAAAGTATATTATACAGATTACACTTGAACTACCGCGTGAACCTGAGGCCGCCGTCTTGGGGTTTAGATCCTTGGAAGTGGTTTTATCGTGAGGGAAACGAGCGTGCTGATGCTGAAACTTGGAAGGCCCGCACGGGCCAGAACCATCGTACTTTCGACCCGTGCATTCATACTCTCAGAAGGGAACAAATACAGGGGATTCGCGGCTACTTCGATGGTGGTCGTTCCTCCCACGGTGTTGGCATTGGTTGGGTTATTGACTTATTCGTGCTCCCCCTCCCTGCTCTTCAACACTCTCAAGTCTCTTGGCTATTCAGTATAGCCTCGGAGGCTGCCGCCATCCCGCCGACCTGCACGGTTAGTCAAGCTGAGCTCTTGGCCAGCAAGCGCCTCGCTGAAGGTGTTGAGCACCTGCTGCTCCTCTGCTGCGGACCTGAAACCTGAGCGGGGGCTCCTCTGTCCCTGTGGGCTCCGAGCAAAGCAAAAACCAAGGTTGACGGTTTACGCCGGCACTAGTTGGCAAGACAAAATCTCGACGGACTTTTGGTGACTTTGGTTGGTGAAAATTTATTGTTCTCAAAATTTGACAATTCGTTAGAGCTCTAGTATTTTTTTTCATCATATTGATATTCGATTTATTACCGCGTCGCCATCTTGGATTCAGCTCGATCGGGTACTTTCAAGCCAAAAAGCAGGCAGGCGGGAACGGCCGTTTCGAGTCATCTTGATACGCGCTGTCGGTTTTCTCAAGATAACTCGAGCTTGAGGACAACTACAGAGCTGTTCAGCACAGCTAATGCATTCAGAATGATCAGGCGCGTTCGCCTGCTGAATCCAGAGGTCTGAACTCGGTCTGCTAGCCGAGCTAGGGTCGCACACCTATTCGTATTATTCGAGTCATTGTAGTTGACGCTCTCTGTTTTTCGTACTTAACTCGATCTGTAGGGCAGCTACAGAGCTGATAATCACAAAAATCGATTGAGAATTATCAGGCGCGTTCGTCTGTTGAATCAAGAGCTCTGAACTCGGCCTGTTCCCCGAGCTAGGTTGGCGAACTTATTGGTATTGTTCGAGTGATCTTGAGAAGTGCTCTCGATTTTCTGTACTTAAATCTTGCCGGGGGAGGGCTAAATTGCTGCTGGTCACAGGAATCGATTTCGAGACATCAGGCGCGTCAGTTCGTCGAACCGAGAGCTGAGAACTCGGTCTGCTGCTCGAACGATCCGCGAAACTGTTGTATTATTCGTGTCATCCTGAGAGGTACTTTCTGCACTTAACTCAGGCTGTATGGGGGGCTGCAGAGCTGGTAATCACAGGAATCGATCCGCAGACATCAGACGCGTCCGGCTGTCGCATTCAGAGATCTGAACTCGGTTTTATACTCGAGCTCGATTAGAAAACTGTTCGTTTGTTTTGTTAGAGTCATCTTGAGAGGTCTATAGTCGCTTGGGTTGAAAAACTAGTCGTTCTCTGAAATTCTTTTCCACATTATATATTGTCAAGTCCCCCGGCGGTAAGAAAGGTTGACGGTTTACCGCCGGCGCCCAGTCCTGGAGCGCTGGAGAGCTAGTTGGCAAGGAAAATCTCGACGGACCTTTTGCTGACTTTTGGTCGGTTCAAAAAGTTGTTTTCGAAATTCCCGGAGAGCTCTCTGAGAGCTCTCTGAGAGCTAGTTATGTTCTCAAAATTTGAACATTCGTTTGAGCTCTAGTATTTTTTCCCGTGATATTCGATCTTATTCCCGCTCGCCATCTTGATCTCAGCTCGATCGGGTACCTTTTACTGCCAAAAAGCGTCCCGGCGGGATCGGCTGTTTCGAGTCATCTTGATACGCGTTGTCGGCATTTTCTACTTAACTCGAGCTGTAGGGCAGCTACAGTGCTGGTAAGCACATCTATCGCACTCAGAATCATCAGGCGCGTTCGCCTGTTGAATCCATAGGTCTGAACTCGGTCTGCTAGCTGAGCTAGGTCCGCAAACCTATTCGTATTGTTCGAGTCAACTTGATACGCGTGGTGGGTATTTTGTACTTAATTCGAGCTGTAGGGCAGCTACAGAGCTGGTAAGCACACCTATCGCATTCAGAATCATCAGACGCGTTCACGTGTTGAATCCATAGGTCTGAACTCGGTCTGCTAGCCGAGACAGGTCCGCAAATCTATTCGTATTGTTCGAGTCAACTTGATACGCGTGGTGGGTATTTTGTACTTAATTCGAGCTGCAGGGCAGCTACAGAGCTGGTAAGCACATTTAACGCATTCAGAATCATCAGGCGCGTTCGCCTCTTGAATCCAGAAGTCTGATCTCGGTCTGCTAGCCGAGCTAGGTCCGCAAATCTATTCGTATTATTCGAGTCATCTTGACAAACGCTCTCGGTTTTCTGTACTTAACTCGAGCTGTAGGGCAGCTACAGAGCCTATAGTCACAGAAATCGATAGGGAATTATCGGGCGCGTCTGTCTGTTGTATCGAGCTCTGAACTCGGCCTGCTGCCCGAGCTAGGTTCGCGAAACTATTCGTGTTGTCCGAATGATCGTGAAAAGTGCTCTCAATTTTCTGCGCTCAACTCGTGCTGGGGGAGGGCTACCGTGCTGCGGGTCACAGAAATCGATTTCCACACATCAGGCGCGTTCGTTGGTCGATTCGAGAGCTCAGAACTTGGTCTGCTGCTCGAAACATATCTGCGAAACTATTGTATTATTCGAGTCATCCTGAGAGATGCTGTCGGTGTTTTGCACTTAACTCGCGCTGTAGGGGGGCTGCAGGGCTGGTAATCACATGAGTCGATTCGCAGACATCAGACACGTACGCCTGTCGCATTGAGAGGTCTCAACTCGATCTGATACTCGAACTGGGTTGCGAAACTGTTTGTTTTTTGTTAGAGTCATCTTGAGAGGTCTGAAATCGCCTGGGCTGAAAGCTAGTCGTTCTCTGGATTTTTTCCCACACTATATACTGTTAGGAAGCTCTACGAGTCCCCCGGCGGTAAGAAAGGTTGACGGTTTACCGCCGGCGCCCAGTTTCCGGGGGCTCGCCAGGAAGGCTTTCTGATGTGTGTCCTTCTTGCTCTCTGGGTTTTGGACGGAACTAAATAATAACTTTTCGGTTGTTTTCGAATATTTTCAAGATATTTGTCAATTCATTTTGATAAAGCAGATTTTTCGCACCTGTAGACGACTATGAGAGCTTCTGCGTCAAAAATATGAGCTCTCTAGATGCCTTCCTACAAACACTTGCCAGAGCCATCTTTATGTCGAGATAAAAAAAGTGTTTTCATTTTTTTCAAGAAATGCTTCCAGAAGCTCTCTCTTTTGATGGTGAGCATTTCTATGCGTGCTAGGCTCTACGAGGTTCCCGGCGGTGACTAGGTTGACGGTTCACCGCTGTTCCGGCGCGTTGGAGAGCTAGTTCGCAGGAAAAATCTCGACGGAACTTGTGCTGATTTTGGGTCGGTTTAAAGTTTGGTTCTGGAAATTCGACAATTTGTTTAAGCTCTAGTATTTTTACGTGATATTCGATCTTAACTCACTCGGCATCTTCATCTCACCTCGACCGTGCGAATATTTCTTTCAAAAGCACTGTGACGGGATTGGCCGTTTCTTGATACGCGCTGACGGTGTTCTGAACACAACTCGATCTGTAGGACAGCTACAGTGCTGGTAAGAACTGCTAATCGATGTAGACTGATTAGGCACGTTCGCCTGTTGAATCCAGAGGTCTGAACTTGGTCTGTTAGCTGAGCAGGTTCGCAAATCTATTCGTATTATTTCAGTTATCTTGACAGTAACTCTCGGTTTTCCGTACTTAACTCGAGCTGGAAAACAGAGCTGATATTTACATAACTGATTTAGAATCATCAGTTGCGTTTACTTGTCGAATTCAGAGCTCTGAAGCCGGTCTGCTGCCCGATCTAGAATCGCGCAATATTCGTATTGGTCGAGTCATCTTGAGAAGTGCTCTCTTCTTCACTCAACTCGCGCTGAGGGGAGCTACAGTGCTGCTTGTCACAGAAATCGATTTGAACAGGCGCGTCCGCCTGTTGGATCCAGAGCTCGGAACTCGGTCTGCTGCCCGAATCAGGTCTGCGAAACTGCTGTATTGTTCGAGTCATCCTGAGAGGTGCTGTCGGTTTTCTGCACTTCACTCGGGCTGTAGGAGGCTGCAGGGCTGGTAATATCAGACGCGTCCGCCTGTCGCATTCAGAGGTGAAAAACAATTCACTATAAGTCGGAATGTTGGTAGGTGCTGTCGGTTTCTCAACTGAAGTCGAGCTAGGAAGCTCTACGAGTCTCTCAGCCGTAACCAAGGTTGACGGTTTACCGCCGGCGCCCAGTAACTCGTAGAGCTTCCCCTAGCAAGTTACTGCTGGAAGCTTCAGAGTAATTCGGGGGCGCTGGAGAGCTAGTTGGCCAGAACAACTCGACGGACCTTTGGTGACTTTTGGTCGGTTGAAAATTTTGTTCTCGAAATTCAACAATTCGTTTGAGCTCTAGTAGTTTTTTCCCATCATATTCGATCTTATCCCGCTCGCCATCTTGATCTCAGCTCAATCGGGTACCTTTTACTGCCAAAGCAGGCAGGCGGGATCGGCCGTTTCGAGTCATCTTGACACGGAATGACGGTTTTCTTCTGAACATAACTCGAGCTTTAAGACGGCTACAGAGCTGGTCAGCACAGGTAATCGATGTGGAATGATTAAGCGCGTTCGCCTATTGAACCCAGAGGTCTGAACTCGGTCTGCTAGCCAGCGAGGTCCGCAAACGTATTCGTATGTTTCGAGTTATCTTGATAGACACTCTCGGTTTTCTGTACTCAACTCGAGCTACAGGACAGCTACAGAGCTGATACGTACAGAATCTGATTCAGAATCATCAGTGGCCGTTGTCTGTTGAATCCAGAGCTCTGAACTCGGTTTGCTGCCAAATCTAGGATCGCGAAATTATTCGTATTGTTCGAGTCATCTTGAGAGATGCTGTCGGTTCTCTGCATTTAACTCGGGGTGTGAGGGGAATGCAGGGCTGGTAATCACAGCAATCGATTCGGAGACATCAGGCGCGTCCGTCTTTCGAATCCAGAGCTCCGAACTCTGTCTGCTGCCCGAACTAGGTTTGCAAAACTATTCATATTGTTCAAGTCATCCTGAGAGGTGCTGTCAGTTTCCTGCACTTAACTCGGGCTGTAGGGGTGGCTGCAGGGCTGGTAATAACAGGAATCGATTCAGAGACATCAGACGCGTAGGTGCTGTCGATTTACGCACGTAACTCGGGCTGTAGGAGAGCTACAGAGCTCGTACAGAAGACAATCCAGAAGCATCAGGGGCGTTCGGCTGTTGCATCCGAGAGGTCTGAAATTGCTTGGGCTGAAAAATTGTTTTTTCTGTGTAATTTTTTCGACATTATATGTTGTCAGGAAGCTCTACGAGTCCCCCGGCGGTAACAAAGGTTGACGGTTTACCGCCGTCGCCCAGTTGGCCGACCCGGCCAGAAAGGACAAAGTGATAACTTTTGGGTGCTCTTGCGGAAAATTCAAGGATATTTGACAATTCATTTTGAGAAAGCAGATTTTTCTCACCTGTAGTGGGTTATGCCGCGTCCGCCAGTAA
Organism: Prorocentrum cordatum; assembly: GCA_963575745.1. Lineage (NCBI taxonomy): Eukaryota > Dinophyceae > Prorocentrales > Prorocentraceae > Prorocentrum > Prorocentrum cordatum. The sequence goes on along the minus strand of CAUYUJ010020954.1, from coordinate 139,554 downwards.
AATTTTCAGGCCCATAGGTGCAGTATTACTATCAAAACACTTGGAGCAACCGACGTTGGATAAAAACAGAAAAACGTGATTTTTCGAGTTTTTCGTTTCTCGCTCCAGAAGCTTTCTTCATGTGTTCCGACGATCCGTGTGCAAGAGAAGAGCTCTACGAGGTTCCCGGCGGTTACCAGGTTGACGGTTTACCGCCGGTTCCCATGATAACTTTTGGATGGTTTTGCGAATATTTGAAAGATATTTGACAATTCATTTTGAGAAAGCAGATTTTTCGCACCTGTAGTGGGTTAAGACGCGTCTGCCAGTAAATTTTCAGGTCCGTAGGTGCAGTATTTCTGTCAAAACACTTGGAGCAACCGACGTTCGATAAAAACAGAAAAACGTGTTTTTTCGATTTTTTCGTTTCTCACTCCAGAAGCTTACTCCCTGTGTTCTGAGCGCGGTGTGAGAAAAGAGCTCTACGAGGGTCCGGCGGTAACCTGGTTGACGGTTTACCGCCGGTTCCCAGTTGTGAGGAAGCTCTTCGAGTCCCCCGGCGGTAACAAGTGCGTATTTCGGACAGGATATGATGTGATCTTGATTGTGCTCACTCACGCCATGCCCTCGTTTGTCGTGTGTGTGTGCTTGACCTCTCATCCTCCTAATAAGAGTTGGCTTTCGCCTCTGATCGTTTGGATCGGTGAGGCTTCCGCCTACTCCCGATGCGCCCGCTCCTTGCTTCCGACTAGGCTGGAAAGCCTGCACAGTCGACCGCAAAGTCCGCAAAAAAACAAAGGTTGACGGTTTACCGCCGGCGCCGAGTTGGTCGACCCGGCCAGAAAGGACAAAGTGGTAACTTTTGGTTGGTTTTGCTCAGATTTGAAAGGTATACCTCGTAGAGCGGCATCGATGAGCAAGAGGAATTCCGGCGCGGGATGAAGCTAGTTGGCCGACCCGGCCTTAAGAGAGAAAGTGGTGACTTTGGTCGGTTTTGCTAAGATTTGAAAGATATTTGACAATTCATTTTGAGAAACCAGATTCGTTTTTGGATGGACACCGAAATCGTATTTTTCCGAATTTCTCGGCTCTCGCTTTAGAAGCTTCTCTCATGTTTTCCAAGGAGCGCTGTGCAAGAAGAGAGCTCTACGAGGTGCCCGGCGGTAACCCGGCCGTAGCCATTTTGGCTCAAGCTCTACGAGTCTCCCGGCGGTAACCAAGGTTGGGGAAGCGGAGTTTACCTCCCGCTCTCCCCCGGCCTTGGCCCGTCGGGGGGCTCCTCGAGCTGCATCGTGCAGTCAGGGATTTCAGTTTTGCTCTCCATACCCGAACTGTATACCACACATCCCAATTTTGTCTCTCGCTTGTGTTATTCTCGAGCATTGTTGTGGATTGATCTTCAGTATTCGTCACGGCGGAGACAGAGAGGAAGAGGCTCCCTTCGGAGTACGATTTCAGGGCACTGGACAGAGCGTACAAGAGGAGAAAGACGGCGCAGGCTCAGGAGGACCCCATTGTTGGTGACGAGTTCTCAGATTTGGGAGCAGACGAAGGTTATTCTTTGGATATCGATCAGATTGATAATTTCATTCAGACACTTAATCGTCCAGGCACCAGATACGTCGGTAATCACCTTGCCATTCCAGAAATGACGTCTGAAGAACAGCAGGCAGCACTTCTTCGACAGCAGCAGCAGGCAGAAGGGGAAGCAGGAGAACTGGCGGCAGCAGCAGTGGTAGTATCAGGACAGCAACATATGGGGGATGGGGATGCTGATATGGCTCTTCCTGGAAAGCGTGATGGTGAGACTGGAGTGGATGAGCGGGCAAAACGTGCTCGTGCGCCAGCGTCTCCACGCCATGTTGCTGCAAAAGGTCTCGGTAGAGGCGCAGCAGTTGGTGAGGAGCAGGTTGTTACGATTTCAATTCTCAGAGGTGAATTTTCTTCGATGAAAGATGAGTTGAGGGCGACTTTCACAGATATTAAGAATGAGATGGTCAAGGATGTGCATCGTGAATTGGAACCGCCGCGGAAAGATATCTCAGATCTTCAGAAGGGCCAAGAAGATCAGAAGAAAATAAATGCACGGCTCTTTGCCGCCATCCAAGGACACCCCCCTCAGAATCTTGGTGTTGGAACGGGAGCGCCACCGTCGGAGGCAGGATCATCAGGTTCAACGAGATTCACAGCCTCACGCGTTGAAAGGAACAAAACCAGGGCCGATTTCAAACCAGGATGGATCAGTTTGCAAGGCTGGACTTCAGGAGATCCGAGGGACCTGACGGCGAGGACAAACAACATCATGTCGGAGGAAAGGGGTACTAGGATTGTCACGTGGATGGTGGAGAATATCTTTTGTAAATTTGAAGATCGCTCGAAGCAGGTGCCAGTGAAAGTTCTTGATGATATAGCGACTCAGAGAGAGAATACACGCAAACCATACGGCTTGTTCAGGATCAAGTTCATTCTTGAGACCAGCATTACGAAAGATCAGATTTGGGATCTGCAACGTGCTATTCATGAAGCAGTTACGTCCAGGACTGGAGAGCTCTGGGCTGATGATAAGTTTGGTCCAGCGATTCAGAGTTACATCAGTGTGAAGGTGGAGACGGCCCCATGGAAAGTTCAACAAATACAAGCGGGATCGAAGCTCATCGCTACGTATCACAAGCGCAAGGGCAGTACTCCTCAAGAGCAGAATGCTACTGTGCGGGTGGAATATGGACCACCCAGTATTTCCTGGGCTTGGGGCTTTCCTAACAAAAATGATATGAGCAACAGGGTATGCTTGGGCACGTGGTCATCTGAGGAGGGGTGGAAGTTGAAGACCTCCCAGGTTGAGAAGATCAGCACGTCGATCCACGTTGCGAACTGGCAGACCGAACTCAACCAACAGAATCGTTTTTGACGACGGCCACAGCGGATTCGGACCGCATCGTGGAATATCAAAATGAAGGGTGATGGGGTTGAAACATCGCATGCTTTGGGTTTCTTGAAACACGAGGGGATGGAACTTATCGGCCTCCAGGAGTGCCAGAATGTACCGTCGTACCTCGTGCACGAATTAGGGTATGAAGCTAAGTGGTCCACGCAACATGTTCTTGGGGATGATGCTCACGATCGCAGATGTATTGAGGGGAATGCAGGGGTTTTGATTGCAAATGGGTTGCAGGATAGCATCCTTGAGACTAGAGAGCGTAGAAGATTCGTTGTTGTTGCCCTGCGGGGTCCCAGAATCGGTGCTCCAATAGTTGCCTCATTGTATCTACCTCATGTAGAGTTCTATGGGCGTTCAGCTGCCCAAATGGATCGTATGTTTACTTTCTATCAGAACATCTTGTTAGAGCTTGTTGAGACGATCATTGAGCTTAGGAAAAAGTTTGGGATAAAGGAGGTTGTAATCATGATGGATGCGAATGTTGAGGTCCATCAGGATGTCACCGTTGATAGGGTGCAGGTCACGGGGAAAGGTGTGCAGGCCTCCACAAGTAAGAGCAGCCAGGGAGGGTTTGAGAAAATGCGTGAGAAGTACAGAGACTACATGAGTAGGAGCTTGTGCATGGCCATGGCACGTCTGCAGTTGACCCTGATAAACACTCACGGTGAGAGATGTACGACTTTCCGAAGTAGCATGAACACACATAAGGTCCTGGACTACATAGCTGTACCTAAGGATTGGTGTCACACTGGACTAGACCCCAGATGCGATTTTATCAAGCCGCTCGGAGATAAGAGAGTAGACCGTTGGAGTGATCATAAGATGGTTAGTTGTTTTCTCCCTGGACCCCCTGCTCGTGTTGGTAAAGGACCTCGTGTTCTTGGCAGCCTGGCGAGATGGAGACCAATTCCAGGGAAAGATGTGGAAGTGCGTCGTGTTATTGCTGAGCGTGTCTTGGGGATTTCGAACGGTGAGTGTGATAGAAGAAGAGCGACGAAAAGGAGGAGGGATAGAGGCGAGGAGAAGGTTGAGGACCAGGAGGGGTTGATGGAGCAGCATGTGTGCAGGACTAGGTGGAGGACGATCTCTTTAGATATCTTCGAGGAGCGATTGAAGGCTGGTGCGGTTGAGGACGAAAAGCTCTTCGAGCTGAAGACCTCGATTGGCAGCGATCTGAAACTCACGGAGGAGGAGAAGGAGGTTCGGGACTACCACTATGGGGTGCACAAGAGGTGGAAGAAGGGGGAGGTGGATGAGAAGGAGTTCAAAGATTCTCGGCGTAGGTGGAATCGGGTCCGACGTGAACTTCGTAGGCGTATCTTGGAACATAAGTATCGGGATGAGGGTAAACCACGCACAGTCGTCACACACATGAAAATTGACGGTACCATGACAGAGAATCGAGAGTCCTGGAAAGCGGAAATCGCCAAAATCGCCCGGGTGAAATATTCCAGCCAAACACTCCATCAACAAAATGTAGAATGCTTGGCTCGACTTAAGCAGCGAGCAATCCAGCACACTCGACTCAATGCAGATTCTTCTCCCATCACGATGGGTATTCTACATAAAGCGAGAGCTCGCCTCAAGGTGGGCAAGGCAGTTGGCTATGACGGTATATCAGCAGCTCTTTTACGCAGCCTATCTTGGGAGGCCCTCAGAGTGGTCTTGGATTGTTTCCAGCAGCTGTATGATAGACGATTGCAGTCACCGCCGTCTTGGAGAAACTTACTAGCTACACTCATCTTGAAGGATACGAAGAAGCCAGAGTTCACCAGTACGCGTACTTTGGCTCTCAATAGCGTGCTTTCGAAATGGTATACGGCGTGTTTGTGTATCTTACTCAATCGTCATGTTGAACAGAATACGCCTCGGACGGGAATCAATTTGTATGGATTTCATGAGGGACGGAAGTGCAGCGAGATAACAGCAGGATTGAAGAACTTGATTAGGCACGCCAGGCTCTGGGGGAAGCACGAGAATGCATGTGTGGGAGTTCTAGATGTTGAATGCGCCTTTGACAACATCACGATGCCGATGGCAGACAGAGCGATGTATGATATTAATGTTGACCCAGAGCTAGCGTATGCGATCTTGGAGCAGAATGCAGATGTAACGGCGACTTTTCGATTTGGTCCAGTGGAATCAGAAAGCCTACCGTGGAGCTCATGTATCAAAACGGGGTCCCTTGAAGGCCCTGATATTTGGAATATTGTCACGATTGCATGTTTGGGCAGGGTGTTCTCGGACTGGGAACAAAAAGGTATAGGCCTGAAGCTATCACATGAGGCTGCTTCTATTGCGATCTCGCACTTCATTTGGGCGGATAATTTTGTTTTGATTGCTGATTCTAGACCAGCACTGAGGGAGATGATCTGGCAGCTCACTGTACCACTACATGCATGGGGACTCAGACGGAAGCCTACCTCGCTCGAGTATATGGACATTGGCGCGCTGAAGAATGTCTTCGACCCGCTCACGGTTACCATGACACCACCAGGACTGGAGAGATTGGGAAGTTCCAGCTCAGGTGTTAGATTCCATATGTGTGGAAGTTCAAGTTCGGGTGTTAGAAACCATATGTGTGGAAGTTCAAATGGGGCTCTGGATGTGTCGCCATCTGAAGCTGTCAACCAGACCACTGTGGAACTTAAGCAGGTTGACGAGATCATCGTTTTGGGCACGAAGTTGAATAGAACACTGGATGACTATCACGATATTCGATACAGACTGCAAAAAGGTATTTCAGCTTTTTGGCGAGATCGACGATATTATCAGAGTATGGTCATTCCTTGGCGACGAAAATTCAAAAGATATGATGCAAGAGTGAGAGTTCAGATTCTTTATGGAGTTGAGGGTTCATCTTCAGATATTGGTGTTTTGAGGCTTCTACATAAGGAGGAGGGCAAGATGCTCTCTCGCATGTGCTGGCGCCAGAAGCGCAACGGAGAGGACTTCGCGACCTTCATCACACGTATGTTTCGACGTGGGCGCTCGATGCTACTCAAGGAAGGGAAACCGTCCTTGGTCCAGCTGTACCTGCACAAGCAGTTCTTGTGGGCCAAGGATATTGCCACGGAGTGCTTTGAAAATATGCCAGACTCGCTGCAGGACTCGAGCATCTCTGCAACGGGAGGGTCTCAGTTGATTGGGAAGAACGTGGAGGAGGAGATGATGGAGGTGGAGGTGGAGGAGCCAAACAGGAGGAAGAGGAAGAGTGCTCTCATCAGGGAGGCAGAACACGTCCAGGTTGCAGACCAGGGTCCAGGAGAAGCAGGTTCGATTTCCAGGGAGAAAGCTTCGTTTTCGTGAAGGGGAGCATGTTGACCGAGGTGCTCAAAGTAGGCTTCTCATGCTGCATGCAGGCTTCGAATGGACTGCTAGACGGGATGACTTTATTGCGACTCTTGACGCACAGAGTGCACGGGAGGTGACGAGAGCCAGGGGACAGTCAACCAAGCTTCTGGGTATGTGTCCGTGGGCCAGGGTGTTCGAAGAGGTGGCGGGGAAGTTCTGGATCGACGGTATTGCTTGGGATGAGGCTAGCTGGATATTCTTTGTGAGGACTGTCTTGAAGGACGCTCCTGAGATGTTGAACCTTTGTGTATTGAAAGACCCTATGCCCTGGAAGGAGTCGGAGGAGGAGGAGGAGACGATTAAGGAGCAGGAGGACCCAGATATGCTGGCCAAACGTCTCATTGCTATATTCCAGGATCATACTGAATTTGAGTTCGTGCCAGGGAAAATTTCTGTGGAACTGATGGGGGATTCACAATGTGTGATCAGGTGGTTGGAGGGCTTGAGTAGTATCACTAATAGAAAGTATGCTAGCCGCGTGATGTGGGCGCAGGACACTACAAACGATCTAGCCGACAGATGTGGACTACGAGCTGCCAATTTAGGACGGAACGTGTGGAAGTGGGTGTATAGGGAGGGCAATACTCGTGCCGATGAATTAACGTGGACCGCGCGGAGAGGCGAATGTTACGAACATTATGACACTTGTTTTCTTCAGGAAGTGAAAGATTGTAAAGTTGTGATCTCGGGGATCAAAGGAGGCTTTGATGGTGGGAGATCGATTCTTGGTGTAGGCTGTGGCTGGTATCTGGATTGCTATGTGTGTAGTGCTCTCCCCTCTTCTTCTTACTATAATCAGACTGGCTGGCGCCAGAATGTAGGTCTCAAAAGCTTCCTTCTCCCAGCGCAATGCACTATCACAGAGGCTGAGTTAGAAGCTGCCCGAGAGCTCCTTTTAGGAGTGGTGCATATCCTGAGTTTGTCAGGATATCCCCTGTAGGACTGGGTCTGGGGCTCCTAAGGAGCTTAACCCTGCTAGGGCCCGCCTAGAACGCCTAGAACCTGGTTGACGGTTCACCGCCGGTTGCCGTTTGACAATTCATTTTGAGAAAGCAGATTTTTCGCACCTGTAAAAGGTTATGAGAGCTCCAGCGTCTTAGTATGAGCTTTCTAGGCGCTCTTTCACTACCGAAACAATTTGGGAAACCAATTTGATTTCGACATTTACAAAATCAATGTTCAATTTTTCGAGAAATGCTTCGAGAAGCTCTCTCTTGAAAATTATGTTCTCAAAATTTGAACATTCGTTTGAGCTCTAGTATTTTTTCCCGTGATGTTCGATCTTATTCCCGCTCGCCATCTTGATCTAAGCTAGATCGGGTGAATCTTACTATCGAAAAGCACTGTGGCGGGATCGGCCGTTTCGAGTCATCTTGATACGCGCTGTCGGTATATTGGACTCAACTCGAGATACAGGACAGCTACTGAGCTGGTAAGCACACCTTATCGATTCAGAATGATCAGGCGCGTTCGTCTGTCGCATCCAGAGGTCTGAACTCGGTCTGCTAGCTTAGCTAGGTCCGCAAACCTATTCGTATTATTCGAGTCATCTTGACAGACGTTGTCGGTTTTTTGTGCTTAACTCGAGCTGTAGCACAGCTACAGAGCTTATACTTACAGAAACCGATTCAGAATCATCGGGCGCGTTTGTCTGTTAATTCAGAGCTCTGAACTTGGTCTACTGCCAGAGCTAGGTCGCGAACTATTCGTACTGTTCGAGTCATCTTGAGAGGTGCTGTCGGTTTTCTGCACTTAACTCGGGCTGTTGGGGGCTACAGGGCTCATAATCAGAGGAATCGATTCGGAGACATCAGGCGCGTTCGCGTGTCGCATTTAGAGGACTGAACTCGGTCTGCTACTCGAGCTAGGTTCGCGAAACTATTCGTATTGATCGAGTCATCTTGGGAGGTGCTGTCGGGTTTCTGCACTGAAATCGGTCTGTAGGGGGGCTGCAGGGGGCATAATCACAGGAATCGATTCGGACATGAGGCGCGTCCGCTTGTCGCATTCAGAGGTCTGAACTCGGTGTGCTACTCGAGCTAGGTTCGCAAACCCATTCGTATTGTTCGAGTTATCTTGACAGGTGCTGTCAGAGAGCTACACAGCTGATGCGCACAGAAACTGATTCGAAATCATTCTGCGCGCTCGTCTGTTGCATCCAGGTCTGAACTCGGTTTGTCTCTCGGACTAGCTCAGCAAAGCTCTTCGCATTCTTCAAGTTACCTTGGCAGATTTTGGCTCAAGCCATTTTGGCTCAAGACGTCAGGGTTCGAGACGTCAGGGTTCGAGACGTCAGGGTTCGACGTCGAACAGGGCCCACGTCAGGGCACGCACGCAGGCTTGCCTCGAGCCCCCCTCTCGTGCGGTGCGTGTTTGACGTATCGCGGGGGCTGTGTTCACATTGAATCCTCGCTCTCGTTCTTGATATCAAGATATCGTGGGGATCGCAGGAAGATCAGGATCTGTCTGGATTTTACAAAAGACCACTGTGGGCTGTTGGATTGAAAACGGACTCGCAGGGAGCATATATTATACCATCAGAAGACGATCAGAGTGAATATTTCACGTCAGCTGACTTTGGTGTGGATTGTGACCCACATCCGTGTGATTGGTTGAAAGACACATCAGCTACTGTGCCGCGATTAACGACGCAGGAGAAGAGAGAATATCAGATAGCACTGGAATTGGAAATTTCTCCACCAGAGGCATTTGTTCAGCAGGAGGCGTACGATTTCAAGAAGATTGGGCAATCAGATAGATATCAGGCTGCACTTCGCACATTGCGTACAGTCAAAGAGAGGAATAAACGACGTTCGTCAGCAATCATGGCGGATGACAAAGCAGAAGATAGCAAAATGGGAGGGAATGCGAGTAGTGAATGGTTGAGAGAGGTGAGGGCGAAAGGGGAGGGCAAAGGTTCCAGTGCTTCGAGTGGTCTGGCCGCGGCTTCCAGTGCTGCTGTCCAGGCGCCTCATTTAGCTACAGCCCAAGTCCCCAAGGCTACGAGTGGTCTGGCCGTGGCTCAAAGTGCGGCTGTCCAGGCGCCTCAACCAGCTACAATGACGCCCGAGGAAATGTTCAGACAGATTTTGAAGGGCCAGAGTGAAGTAACTGCGACGGTTAGTGAGTTCAAAACATCGGTTGCAGCTGATTTACATGTCATGGAGGAAGATTGATAGAACAACGTCAGATGTCAAAACGTTATCGGAGCAAATGAAGCAGGCCCAAGCTGACATTCAGAATCTGAAAAATGGAGACGCTCAATCTTGCGCAAGCGGTTCGACTAGATACGGATCAGGTGATGCGGGCAGTGGTGCAGGGCACAATTCGAACTGGGTACCATCATATATTGAGTTCAAAGGTTGGATATCACGTGAGGGTTGGAAGAATAGAGAGATAAAACAAAGGGAGGCCTTGAAACAACAGGTGCTGGCCGACAACATAACAAAATTATTGGGATTGGCATCGCTGGACGCAACACATAATGCTGCTTTTGATCATGCGAGAACTGCGGGGGAGAATACTGGCAGGTACTGGCCATACACACGAGGGCGGATCTATTTCAAAAAGGGGACGGCAGTGGAGATCATATGGCAGGTTCGGAATTGTTTCGACAGCGAATACAAGAGGGGAAACACTGACCTACCACCGAATGTAAAGTTTCATGTAGAATGCGCGCCATGGAGAACACCCCATGTCCAACAGATTGGTAAGTTCCAGAGTTGCTTTGCGGAAGTGAAGACAACGACGGGGACAATATGCAAGGGGGAGCCAGGGCCGCCAAAATCATACATATGGTTTACACAAAACCCACAAGCAGATCCAGACACCAGAGTACTGATTGCTGAATGGGGTGTACACAGCGGGTGGGCGCTACACACTAATAATCTGAGGAGGGTGGAGCCTGAGGTGGATCAAGAGGGGTTACTCACGAAGCCCAGACAGACGAACAATTGACGGTGCCAGTCTGCCACTCAGCTCGCGGTGGCAACTTGGAATGTCAACATGAGGAATAGCGAGCTTTTGCCAGCAATGCTGGAGTTTTGTCATTGTGATGTGCTATGCTTGCAGGAGTGTCAGTACATGTTATCCGAAGCATTTGAAGCATGTGGGTGGCAGGTGCGTTTTAGTGTGTGCCGACGAGCTGCTGTGGCCTTCAGGGGCCTATGGGCGGCGACTATTTCGGACAGTAAGTGCGGTGAGAGGTTTGCAGTTGTACAATTTGCATCTGTGGTCGTGTCCTCAGTGTACCTACCCACAGTGCAGCGGGGAGATGATAGGCTCGATGAATATTGTGACGTTCTAGCTAAGCTGTGTGCATGCATGCAACTATGTAGCGAGCAATACCAGGGGTCCAATGTATTGCAGTTTGTGGGGGCAGGTGCGCAGACGGAGCTGGAACCAAATCTCTTGGGGTTCACGGGAGAAGGATTGGAGGAGGTGTGGATGAGGTCGGAGGCGAGACATCATGAGGAGAGGAGGGACATGCTCGTGCGCTTTCTGAATCACTGGGGTCTTTGTGCAGCCAACACCTACGGCGTGCGACAAGTGACGCACAGGCCGTGGAGTACCAGCAGCTACTCCAGGGTGTTGGACTATGTATTTGTGCCGACACAATTTGCAGGTACCGAGGAGGCTCGGACCAACTGCTCATTTGAATGCACGGTGGAATTTGTTGATCCTACACAGGATCGAGCGTCACGCTACAGTGACCATGCGAAGGTAGGGGTGAGGATAAAACATGCGTCGGTGCGCAAGCCTTTCGTGCGACCCAGGCCCCCGAGCCTCATCAATTGGGCCCCGGAGGATTATGAGTCAGCGAATGTGTTCAGTACACTGGCCGATGTGCAGGTGCAACAACATTTGAACCAACAGGGTGACATAAATATACAAACAGTGGGACAGATGCTTGTGAGTGCTGCGACGATGTGTAGGCATACAAAGGGCAGGGCGGATACTAAACCAATCAAAAAACCTGACCAACTCGTGGACGTTGAAGCGGAGTTAAGGAGGGGTGTCTTCGGTGAGCGTAGGAAACAATTATTGAGACGTCAAAAAACACTCCGAAGAAAGTTCAGGCGGGAACAGCTCCTCAAGGACTCCACTGGTCTCAAACATGGACCCCGTAGGTGTATCAAGGAAATGATGTGTGACGGGATACTGACAGAAAATAAACAAAGATGGGTGGAGGAGCTCAACAAGCACGTACAACGGTCATATACATGTGATGGGGAGGGAGGAGCTGCAAAGAGAGAGTTGCATCGACTACGGACACAGTGGGAGGCAGAGGGCAGAACTACGTACAGGGTCATATCTATGGGTGTGTTGCTGGGGGCTCGAGCCCGATTGAAGGGCGGCACCGCAGCGGGCTCTGATGGCCTGGTGGCGGAGATTCTCTAAGCAATACCTTGGAATGCATTGAGATTGATACGACACTCATTTCAAGAAATACATGATCAGAAAAAGTCGTCACCTGATTCGTGGAGAAAGTTGTGCGTACAGTTGATTCCAAAAATGAGCATGATCCAAACATTTGGGGAGACTCGTGCAATATCGCTGTTGAGTGTTATGAGCAAGTGGTACATGGCGTGCCCTCTTATTCTTGTGGAGGAGCATGGACATATCAAAGAATTGGCGACATATGGATTCCAGAAGAGTCACAAAGTTCATCACATGACGGCCCCTTTGCTGCATATGACACGTCATGCCACTCTCTGGGGAAAGGGCGAGTCGGTACATATGGGGATAATGGATGTAAAGAAAGCGTTTGATCATGTCACTGTCTCGATGGTGATCCGCGCGATGGAACATCTGAGATATCCAACATATTTGATTATTGCAATTGTGGAGCCTATGATTGGAAACACAGCAGTTTTTGATTTCCAGGATGTGTGCAGTGAAGAGATCCTGTATAACAAGTCGGTGCGAACTGGAGGGAAAGAAGGCCCAGTGCTCTTCAATATTGTGTTGGAGGCAATTTGGGCCTCTATTGCTGAATCATGGGAAGCATGTCATTATGGAGTACGATTGGAAGGCGAGGGGACACAACAGGCGCTGGTCAACCATTACATATGGGCTGACAATGTGGTGCTTCTGGCAGCCTCGGCGAATCAGCTGAGGAATATGGTGAGTATGTTGACCGTGGCCCTCAGACGGGCTGGTATGGACTGGAAGATTGAGAGCCTGGAGTATCTGGTTTTTGGGCTGAGACAGAAACAGGGACCACAATCATTAGTTTGTGAACTGGGAGATGATATTTGTGCACGGGCTGGAGACCCCAGCCTACCCTATCAATTACGTGAGGCGGTGGTTCTGCCGAGAAAAAGCGAGTGTGACATACTGGGAGTTAAATTTGTGACGAACCCGAGGGATTTCCATGCAGTGCGGCACCGTATTGATGCAGGCAGGCGGTGTTTCTATGCTGATATTAAATTCTATCGATCACGCGCGGTGAGCATGAGGGAGAAATTCAGACGGTATCAGAGTAAAGTTCAACAGATCATATGCCATGGATGTGTGGGGTGGAGCTGTAATGAACATGTGCTGAACATATTGAGGAGCTTTGAAGGAATATGTTTGAACACAATGCGAGGATTACATAGAAAAGAGACGGAAGCGTGGGAGGAGTTCAGGGATCGCAGTACCAATAGATCCAGGGAGATGTTCAAGGAGGGGGGGCTCAAAACGTTGGTGGAGAAAGTTGTGAGGTATAACTTTGAATTCGCCGTGGAGGTATCCCAATATAAGTGCCACATGCCGTCCACGGTGTACAGCAAATCGTGGCAGCAGACGCTGCGCTCCATGTTGCACGTATCAGGGGAGTGGACGGTGCAGAGGGATGAAATGCTGGCGGCAGTAAGTCGGACGATGTCGAGAGAGGGAACGAGACGGCTCAGAGGCAGACCACGAATCGTGGCGAGCAGCTGGCATGCACCCTTTGAAAAATGGAGGTCTCTTCTGTGGCACGACACGTGCGTTGTACCGACGGATTGGGAGGAGTTTGTGGAACGCATATCACAGATACCCAAAGTGGAGGATATGTTTGTGAGGAGGAGTAAGGAGAGGAGGATGGGAGGGTTTGCGAAGACACCGACAGATGACGAGTTGGCCCGACGTCTTGCAGTTATTAATGAGCAAACTACGATATGGGACCCTGGGATGGAAGGTATCGCTGTTGAAATGTGCGGAGACAGTAAAACGGTCGTACAATGGTTGAGGGGAGTCTGGGCTTGTGACAACAGTGGGTATGCCAAACGGATCGCCAGGATACAAAATATCATGTATGACGTGAGTGAACAACACAACATACGATGCCCGACGTACGGTAGGGATTTCTGGAAACATATCTATAGGGAAGCCAATGCCTATGCTGATGAGCTTACACACATGCGAGAGAAGGAAACTGTTACAGAATTTACAAGCACGACTATATCAAACAGAACAGGACAAACATCACATACATCAGAGGATGCTGGGATGGTGGAGTGAGCAGTGAGGGTGCTGCAGGAGGTCACTGGATCGAAGTTGCTCCAGAGAATGGCCCGTGGACACTCGTGAGCTCAGAAGCCTACATGTTTGATGTAGGAGCCACCGTGACGGAGGCAGAATTTTCTGCTGCCGAGCGCCTGTGCACAGGTGTGGAGCACATTGTTAAAGAAATTTCCTCTGCAAAGCGGAGGAGGCGGATTTAACTGGCTCTAGCCCTTAGGCTTGGGCGCACGCGCCCTGTGTAGCCTGACCAAACACCAAACGCCTTGGCAGATTTCGTCCCTCTTCTGAACTCGGGCTGTAAGAGCTACGAGCTGGTACGCACAGAAGACGATCCAGAAGTATGAGAGGCGTTCGGCTGTTGCATCGAGAGGTCTGAAATCGCTGGGGCTGAAAAACTATTCGCTGTCTACAACTTTTTAACATTATGCATGATCAGGAAGCTCTACGAGTCCGCCGGCGGTAATCAAGGTTGACGGTTTACCGCCGGCGCCCAGTTCCTTAGGCTCCGTTCGCTCTCCGGGTTTTGGACGCTACCAAGTTTTCCCGAGATTCTCTTTGGTCTCCGGGTTTTGGACGCTGCCAAGTGGACGCTACCAAGTTTAACAATTCGTTTGAGCTCTAGTATTTTTTCTGACCATATTCGATCTTATTTCCGCTCGCGATCTTAATCTCAGCTCGATCGGGTAAATATTTCTGCAAGAAAGCGTCGCGACGGGATCGGCTGTTTCGAGTCATCTTGATAGGCGTTGTCGGTATTTTGTACTTAACTCGAGCTGTAGGGCAGCTACAGAGCTGATTCTCACAGAAATCGATTACGAATCATCAGGCACATCCGTCTGTTCTACCTAGAGGTCTGGACTCGGTCTGCTGCCCGAGCTAGGTTCGCGAAACTATTCGTATTGTTCGAGTCATCTTGAGAGGTGCTGTCAGTTTTCTGCACTTAACTCGGGCTGTAGGGGGGCTACAAGGCTCGTGCTCACAGGGAACGATTCGCAGACATCAGACGCGTCCAGCTGCCAAATCCAGAGCTCAGAACTCGGTGTGCTGCCCGAGCTAGGTCCGCAAAACTATTCATATTCTTCGAGTCATCTTGAGAGGTGCTGTCCGTTTTCTGCACTTAACTCGAGCTGTAAGGGGGCTGCATGGCTGGTCATCACTGACATCGGTTTTGAGACATCAGTCGCGTCCGCCTGTCGCATTCAGAGCTCTGAACTCGGTCTGCTGCCCGAAACTATTCGTATTGTTCGAGTCATCTCCAGAGGTGCTGTCGGTTTTCTGCACTTAACTCGGGCCGTAAGGGGGCTGCAGGGCTGATAATCACAGGGATCGATTCAGAGAGATCAGGCACGTCCGCCTGTTGCATTCAGAGGTCTGAACTCGGTTTGATACTCGAGCTAGATTCGCGAAACTATTTGTATTGTTTGCGTGATCTTAAGAGGTGCTTTCGATTTTCGCACGTAACTCGGGCTGTACGCAGAAGCGCAGGGGGCGTCTGGCTGTTGCATGTTGCATCGAGAGGTTTTAAATCGCTTAGGCTGAAAAACTATATTCGTTCTCTGCAATTTTTTGCGATCTTATATATGATCAGGAAGCTCTACGAGTCCCCCGGCGGTAAGAAAGGTTGACTGTTTACCGCCGGCGCCCAGTTTTGGGGCGCTGGAGAGCTAGTAACTCGTAGAGCTTCCCTTAGCAAGTTCTTGCTGGGAGCTTAAGAGTAATTCCGGGGCGCTGGAGAGCTAGTTGGCAAGAAAAATCTCGACTGACATTTTGCTGACTTTTGGTCAGTTGAAAATTTTGTTCTCGAAATTCAACAATTCGTTTGAGCTCTAGTATTTTTTCCCATGATATTCGATCTTATTCCGCTCGCCATCTTAATCTCAGCTTGATCGGGTACCTTTTACTGCCAAAAAGCAGGCAGGCGGGATCGGCCGTTTCAAGTCATCTTGACACGCGATGACGGTTTTCTGAACATAGCTCGAGCTGTAGGACAGCTACAGAGCTGGTAAGCACAGCTAATCGATTCAGAATGATCAGGCGCGTTCGCCTGTTGAACCTAGAGGTCCGAACTCGGTCTGCTAGCCGAGCTAGGTCCGCAAACCTATTCGTATTATTCGAGTCATCTTGACAGACGCTCTCGGTTTTCTGTACTTAACTCGAGCTATAGGACAGCTACAGAGCCAATACTTACAGAAACCAATTCAGAAACATCAGTCGCATTTGTCTGTTGAATCCAGAGCTCTGAACTCGGGCTGCTGCCCGATCTAGAATCGCGAAATTATTCGTATTGTTCGAGTCATCTTGAGAAGTGCTCTCGATTTTCTGCACTCAACTCGGGCTGGGGGGGGGCTACGGTGCTGGTGGTCACAGGAACCGATTTGAAGACATCAGGCGCGTCCGCCTGTCGCATCCAGAGCTCGGAACACGGTCTGCTGCCCGAACTAGGTCCGCGAAACTATTGTATTGTTCGAGTCATCCTGAGAGGTGCTGTCGGTTTTCTGCACTTAATTCGGGCTGTAGGGGGCTGCAGGGCTGGTAATCACAGGAGTCGATTCGCAGACATCAGTCGCGTCCGCCTGTCCGCGTCCGAGGTGCTGTCGATTTACGCACGTAACTCTGGCTGTAGGAGAGCTACAGAGCTCGTACAGAAGACAATCCAGAAGCATCGGGGGCGTTCGGCTGTTGCATCGAGAGGTCTGAAATCGCTTGGGCTGAAAAACTATTCGTTCTCTGCATTTTTTCCACATTATATGTCAGGAAGCTCTACGAGTCCCCCGGCGGTTAGGAAGGTTGACGGTTTACCGTCGGCGCCCAGTTGGCAAGACAAATCTCGACGGACGTTTTGATGACTTTTGCTCGTTTGAAAATTTTGTTCTCGAAATTCAACCATTCGTTAGAGCTCTAGTATTTTTCCCGTGATATTCGATCTTATTCCCGCTCGCCATCTTGATCTCAGCTCGATCGAGTACCTTTTTATTGCGAAAAAGCGTCCAGGCGGGATCGGCCGTTTCAAGTCATCTTGACACGCAGTGATGGTTTTCTGAACATAACTCGAGCTTTAGGACAGCTACAGAGCTGATAAGCACAGCTAGTCGATGTAGAATAATCAGGCGCGTTCGCCAGTTGAATCTAGAGGTCTGAACTCGGTCTGCTAGCCGAGCTAGGTCTGCAAACCTACTCGTGTTATTCAAGTCATCTCGACAGACGCTCTCGGTTTTCTGTACTTAACTCGAGCTATAGGACAGTTAGAGAGCTGATACTTACAGAAACCGATTCAGAATTATCAGTCGCATTTGTCTGTTGAATGCAGAGCTCTGAACTCGGTCTGCTGCCCGATCTAGACTCGCGAAACTATTCGTATTGTTCGAGTTATCTTCAAAGT
This sequence comes from Prorocentrum cordatum, assembly GCA_963575745.1. Lineage (NCBI taxonomy): Eukaryota > Dinophyceae > Prorocentrales > Prorocentraceae > Prorocentrum > Prorocentrum cordatum. The sequence continues at coordinate 122,413 of CAUYUJ010020954.1, read as the reverse complement.
GCTCTCGGTTTTCTGCACTCAACTCGGGCTGGGCGGCTACAGTGCTGTGGTTACAGGAATCGATTTGAATTCATCAGGCGCGTCCGCCTGTCGAATCTAGAGCTCGGAACTCGGTCTGCTGCCCGAACTAGGTCCGTGAAACTGTTCGTATTGTTCGAGTCATCCTGAGAGGTGCTTTCGGTTTTCTGCACTAAACTCGGGCTGTAAGGGGGCTGCTGGTAATCACAGGAGTCGATTCGCTGGCATCAGATGCGTCCGCCTGTCGCATTCAGAGGTCTGAACTCGGCTTGATACTCGAGCTGCGTTGCCAAACTATTCGTTTTATTAGAGTCATCTTGAGAGGTGCTGTCGATTTACGCACGTAACTCGGGCTGTAGGAAGCTACAGAGCTCGTAAAGAAGAGAATCGAGAAGCATCGGGGGCGTTCGGCTGTTGCATCGGGGAGGTCTGAAAACATTATAGATTGTCAGGAAGCTCTACGAGCCCCCCGGCGGTAAGGAAGGTTGACGGTTTACCGCCGGCGCCCAGTTGGCCGACCCGACCAGAAGAGACAATGTGACAACTGTGGGTCGGTTTTGCTAAGATTTGAAAGATAATTGACAATTCATTTTGAGAAAGCAGATTTTTCGCACCTGTGAACGATTATGAGGGCCTCTGCGTCTCAATATGAGCCCTGTAGGCGCACATTTATTATCAAAACACTTGGCGGAACCAACTTCATATTGGCATGAAAAAAAATCAATTTTGCCTTTTTCGCGAAATGCTCCTAGAAGCTCTCTCTGTCGATTCTAAGCACTCTCACGCGTGGAAGGAGCTCTACGAGGTTCCCGGCGGTGACCAGGTTGACGGTTCACCGCCGGCGCCAGTTGCTGGAAGCTTAAGAGTAATTCCGGGGCGCTGGAGAGCTAGTTGGCAAGAGAAATCTCGACGGTCATTTTGAGGAATTTTTGTCGGTTGAAAATAACTCGTAGAGCTTCCCTGAGGAAGTTATTGCTGGAAGCTTAAGAGTAATTCCGGGGCGCTGGAGAGCTAGTTGGCAAGAAAAATCTCGACGGACTTTTTGGTGACTTTTGGTCGGTGGAACATTTTGTTTTCGAAATTGAACCATTCGTTAGAGCTCTAGTATTTTTTCCCGTGATATTCGATCTTATTCCCGCTCGCCATCTTGATCTCAGCTCGATTGGGTACCTTTTACTGCCAAAAAGCGTCCAGGCGGGATCGCCCGTTTCGGGTCTTCTTGTCACGCGGTGACGGTTTTCTCAAGATAACTCGAGCTTCAGGACAGCTACAGAGCTAGTAAGCACAGCGAAACGATCCAGAATGATCAGGCGCGTTCGCCTGTTGAACCTAGAGGTCCGAACTCGGTCTGCTAGCCGAGCTAGGTCCGCAAACCTATTCGTATTATTCGAGTCATCTTGACAGGCGCTCTCAGTTTTCTGTACTTAACTCGAGCTACAGGACAGCTACAGAGCTGATGCGTACAGAATCTGATTCAGAATTATCAGTGGCCCTTGTCTGTTGAATCCAGAGCTCTGAACTCGGTCTGCTGTCCGATCTAGAATCGCGAAACTATTCGTATTGTTCGAGTCATCTTGAGAGATGCTGTCGGTTCTACTCAACTGGGGCTGTAGGGGGGCTGCATGGCTGGTAATCAATGTAATCGATTCGGAGACATCAGGCGCGTCCGCCTTTCGAATCCAGAGCTCCGAACTCTGTCTGCTGCCCGAACTAGGTCTGCGAAACTTTTCGTATTGTGCGAGTCATCCTGAGAGGTGCTGTCGGTTTCCTGCACTTAACTCGGGCTGTAGGGGGGGCTGCAGGGCTGGTAATCACAGGAATCGATTCAGAGACATCAGACGCGTCCGCCTGTCGCATGCTGAGGTCTGAAGTCGGTCTGATACTCGAGCTAGGTTTGCCAAACTATTTGTATTGTTCGAGTCATCTTCAGAGGTGCTGTCGATTTACGCACGTAACTCGGGCTGTAGGAGAGCTACAGAGCTCGTACAGAAGACAATCCAGAAGCATCGGGGGCGTTCGGCTGTTGCATCTGAGAGGTTTGAAATTGGGTGGGCTGAACAATATTTTGTCGGTGGCATTTTTTCGACATTATATGTTGTCAGGAAGCTCTACGAGTCCCCCGGCGGTAACAAAGGTTGACGGTTTACCGCCGGCGCCCAGTTCTGAAATCGCTTGGGTTGAAAAACTACTCGTTCTCTGCAATTTTTCTTCGACATTATATATTGTCAGGAAGCTCTACGAGTCCCCCGGCGGTAAGAAAGGTTGACGGTTTACCGCCGGCGCCGAGTGAAGGAAGTGTCTGAAGCGAATCGAACAATCACGATTTTTCGATAGTACCTCGTAGAGCTCTTCGGCAGCGATGAGCTAGAGGAAATCCGGCGCGGGGTGGAGCTAGTAACTGGTAGAGCTTCCCTTAGCAAGTTTTCGCTGGAAGCTTAGGAGTAATTCCGGGGCGCTGGAGAGATAGTTGGCAAGAAAAATCTCGACGGACCTTTTGATGACTTTTGGTCGGTGGAACATTTTGTTTTCGAAATTTATCCATTCGTTAGAGCTCTAGTATTTTTTCCCGTGATATTCGATCTTATTCCCGCTCGCCATCTTGATCTCAGCTCGATTGGGTACCTTTTGCTGCCAAAAAGCGTCCAGGCGGGATCGGCCGTTTCGAGTCATCTTGATGCGCGCTGTCGGTATATTGGACTTAACTCGAGACACAGGACAGCTACAGAGCTGGTAAGCACACCTTATCGATTCAGAATGATCAGGTGCGTTCATCTGTTGCATCCAGAGGTCTCAACTCGAAGTGCTAGCCGAGCTAGGTCTGCACATTCGTATTAATCGAGTGATCTTGACAGGTGCTCTGGGTTTTCTGTACTTAACTCGAGCTATATGGCAGCTACAGAGCTGATACTTATAGAAACCAATTCAGAGTGATCAGTCGCGTTTGTCTGTTGAATCCAGAGCTCTGAACTCGGTCTGCTGCCCGCTCTAGAATCGCGAAACTATTCGTATTGTTCGAGTCATCTTTAGAGGTGCTGTCGGTCTTTCTGTACTTAACTCGGGTTGTGGGGGGCTACAGTGCTGGTAGTCACAGGAATCGATTCGGAGACATCAGGCGTGTCCACCTTTCGAATCCAGAGCCTGGAACTCGCTCTGCTGCCCGAACTAGGTCCGCGAACCTATTCGTATTGTTCGAGTCATCCTGAGATGCTGTCGGTTTTCTGCACTTCACTCGGGCTGTAGGGGGGCTGCAGGGCTGGTAATCACAGGAATCGATTCGGAGACATCAGACGCGTCCGCCTGTCGCATTCAGAGGCCTGAACTTGGTTTGATACTCAAGATAGGTTTGCCAAACTATTCGTATTGTTCGAGTCAACTTCAGGGTTGCTGTCGATTTACGCCCGTAACTCGGGCTGTAGGAGAGCTACAGAGCTTGTACAGAAGACAATCCAGAAACATCGGGGGCGTTCGGCTGTTGCATCGAGAGGTCTGAAATCGCTTGGGCTGAAAAACTATTCGTTCTCTGCATTTTTTTCGACATTATATATTGTTAGGAAGCTCTACGAGTCACCCGGCGGTAAGAAAGGTTGACGGTTTACCGCCGGCGTCCAGTCCGAGTCATCCTGAGAGGTGCTGTCGGTTTTCTGCACTTAACTCGGGCTGTAGGGGGGCTGCAGGGCTGGTGATCAGAGGAATCGATTCAGAGACATCAGACGCGTCCCACTGTTGCATTCAGAGGTCTGAACTCGGTCTGATACTCGAGCTAGGTTTGCCGAACTATTCGTATTGTCCGAGTGATCTTGAGAGGTGCTTTTGATTTACGAACGTAACTCGGGCTGTAGGAGAGCTACAGAGCTCGTATAGAAGACAATCCAACATCAGGGGCGTTCGGCTGTTGCATCGAAAGGTCTGAAATCGCTTGGGCTGAAAAACTATTCGTTCTCTTTTTTCCGACATTATATATTGTCAGGAAGCTCTACGAGTCCCCCGGCGGTAAGAAAGGTTAACGGTTTACCGCCGGCGCCCAGTAACTCGTAGAGCTTCCCTTAGCAAGTTATTGCTGGAAGCTTAAGAGTAATTCTGGGGCGCTGGAGAGCTAGTTGGCAAGAAAAATCTCGACGGACCTTTTGCTGACTTTTGGTCGGTTTAAAATTTTGTTTTCGAAATTCAACCATCCGTTAGAGCTCTAGAATTTTTCCTGCGATATTCGATCTTTTTCCCGCTCGCCATCTTGATCTCTCGATCGGGTACCTTTTGCTGCCAAAAAGCGTCCAGGCGGGATCGGCCGTTTCGAGTCATCTTGATACGCGCTCTCGGTATATTGGACTTAATTCGAGATACAGGACAGCTACAGAGCTGGTAAGCACAGCTTGTGGATTCAGAATGATCAGGCGCGTTCGTCTGTTGCATCCAGAGGTCTGAACTCGGTCTGCTAGCCGAGCCAGGTCCGCAAACCTATTCGTATTATTCAGTCATCTTGACAGACGCTCTCGGTTTTCTGTACTTAACTCGAGCTATACGACAGCTACAGAGCTGATACTCACAGAAACCAATCCAGAATCGTCAGTCGCGTTCGTCTGTTGAATCCAGAGCTCTGAACTCGGTCTGCTGCCCGATCTAGATTCGCGAAACTATTCGTATTCTTCGAGTCATCTTGAGAGGTGCTGTCGGTTTTCTGTACTTAACTCGGGCTGTAGGGTGGGCACAGTGCTGGTACTCACAGGAATCGATTTGGAGACATAAGGCGCGTCCGCCTGTCGAATCCAGACCTCGAACTCGGTCTGCTGCCTGAACTAGGTTCGCGAAACTATTTGTATTGTTCGAGTCATCCTGAGAGGTGCTGTTGGTTTTCTGCACTTAACTCGGGCTGAAGGGGGGCTGCAGGGCTGGTAATCACAGGAATCGATTGGGAGAGATCAGACGCGTCCGCCTGTCGCATTCAGAGGTCTGAACTCGGTCTGATACTCGAAACTATTTCTATTGTTCGAGTCATCTTGAGAGGTGCTGTCGATTTACGCGCGTAACTCGGGCTGGAGGAGAGCTACAGAGCTCGTACAGAACACAATCCAGAAGCATCGGGGGCGTTCAGCTGTTGCATCGAGAGGTCTGAAATCGCTTGGGCTGAAAAACTATCCGTCTCTGCAATTTTATCCCAACCATCCTGTGGTGTTGGGTCCTCGTTTTGAAGAGACGGTGCCCCGCGTCTCCTTCCTCCTCTCCTCCTCCGCCTCCTCTCCCCTCCTATCATCCTCATCGTCATCATCATCATCATCGTCATCATCATGGCACACCCCTCACACGTTTCGTGGCCCCCATAGGAGCTCCAACTAAATGGTCCACGTGGCGCAGCACGCATGGCGCACCGGCCCCTTTTTTGCAAACCCTCACACGTTTCGTGGCACCATAGGGGAGCTCCCCCTAAGGTTCCAGTGGCGCCGCTTCGCATGGCTCCACCGCCCTATTTTGGCACACCCTCCACACGATTCGTGGCCCCTTCAGGAGCCCCCACTAGAGGTCCAAGTGGCGCAGCTCGCATTGGCGCCACCGCCCCATTTTGGCTACCACTCAACGTTTCGTGGCCCCTCAGGGAGCTCTTTTGGCACACCCTCACCACGCTTCGTGGCCCCATAGGGAGTCCACTAAGGTCACGTGGCGCAGCTTTCCCGCTGGCGCCACCGTCCCTTTTTGGCACACCCTCACAAACGTTTCGTGGCCCCATAGGTGAGCTCCATTTACGGGTTCCAAGTGGCGCGGCTCGCATGCGCCACCGCCCCATTTATGGCACCCCTCACTCGTTTCGTGGCCCCATAGGGAACTCCACCTAAAGTCCAAGTGGCGCAGCTCGCATGGCGCCACCGCCCCATTTTGGCACACCCCTCACACGTTTCGTGGCCCCATAGGGAGCTCCACCTAAGGTCCAAGTGGCGCAGCTCGCATGGCGCCACCGCCCCATTTTGGCACACCCCTCGCACGTTTCGTGGCCCCATAGGGAACTCCATCTACGGTCCAAGTGGCGCAGCTCGCATGGCGCCACCGCCCCATTTTGGCACACCCCTCACAGATTTCGTGGCCCCTCAGGGAGCTCCTTTTGGCACACCCCTTCACACGCTTCGTGGCCCCATAGGGAGCTCCACCTAAGGTCCACGTGGCGCAGCTCGCATGGCGCCACCGCCCCATTTTGGCACACCCCTCACACGTTTCGTGGCCCCATAGGGAGCTCCATTTACGGTCCAAATGGCGCAGCTCGCATGGCGCCACCGCCCCATTTTGGCACACCCCTCACACGTTTCGTGGCCCCTCATGGAGCTCCACCTGAGGTCCAAGTGGCGCAGCTCGCATGGCGCCACCGCCCCTTTTTGGCACACCCCTCACACGTTTCGTGGCCCCTCAGGGAGTTGCACCAAGGTCCCAGTGGCGCAGTTCGCATGTCACCCCTTCACACGTTTCGTGGCCCCACAGGGAGCTCCATCTCAGGACCTGCGCGCGTCGCTGGGACCCCTCCGCGGCGACCTGCGCGCGTCGCGGGGACTCCGCGCTGCTCTGCGCCCGCAGCTTTGGATTTTTGGAGCGCGCAGGCAAAGAAGGGGGAAAAGAAGGGGCGGAAGCGGGTGCGATCCCCGTGAGGGGCGTGCCGACATGGGCGTCGCGGCGCGCGGGCGCTGCCGTCGGGGTTCCCGCGGAAGCTGCCTGCGGCGGCCACGCCCAGTGTCAGCAGTGTTCGGACAGGCATGCTCGAGCCATGCACATTCATTTACATTTACACTAGGCGTAGCCAAGATCGCACTCATGCAAATATACTCACTCCCACGCAGACCCATTCACACTCAGACTCTCTCGCGCTCTGGCTCACCCGCGTTCATTCTTTCGTAATCTGACCTATCGTATTCCTTTGCGTTGTGTACCCCGCCATATTTCGGCATACCCCTCATGCGGTTCGTGGCCCCATTGGGAGCGCCACCGAAGAAGGTACTCACAATTGCGGCACTCACAACTGCATATGGTTGGGTCTTTCGCCAGGATAATTTCGACTTTATATATTATCAGGAAGCTCTACGAGTCCCCCGGCGGTAAGAAAGGTTGACGGTTTACCGCCGGCGCCCAGTTGGCAGGACAAATCTCGATTGACCTTTTGCTGACTTTTGGTCGGTTCAAAATTTTGTTCTCGAAATTCAACAATTTCGTTTGAGCTCTAATATTTTTCCATGATATTCGATCTTATTCCTGCTCGCCATCTTGATCTCAGCTAGATACCTCGTAGAGCTCTTCGTTATCGATGAGCTAGAGGAATACCTCGTAGAGCTCTTCGGCATCGATGAGCTAGAGGAATTCCGGCGCGGGGTGGAGCTAGTTGGTCGACCCGGCCAGAAAATGACAAAGTGATAACTTTTGGGTGGTTTTGCAAATATTTGGAAGACACATGAGATTTTTCGCATCTGTAGTGGGTTGAGGCGCGTCTGCCAGTAAAATTTTCAGGCCGATAGGTGCAGTATCACTATCAAAACACTTGGGGGAATCGACTTTGGATGAGCCCCGAAAAATCGTGATTTTTCGGATTTTTCGGCTCTCGCTTCAGAAGCTTCCTTCATGTGTTCCGAGGAGCGCTGTGCAAGAAAAGAGCTCTACGATGTGCCCGGCGCTGACCTGGTTGACGGTCTATCGCCGGTTCCCATCGGGTAGCTTTTACTACCAAAAAGCAGGCAGGCAGGATCGGCCGTTTCAAGTGATCTTGATACATACGCGCTCTCGGTATATTGGACTGAACTCGAGATACAGGACAGCTATAGAGCTGGTAAGCACACCTTATCGATTCAAAATGATCAGGCGCGTGTGCCTGTTGCATCCAAAGGTCTGAACTCGGTCTGCTAGCCGAGCTAGGTCCGCAAATCTATTCGTATTATTCGAGTTATCTTGACAGACGCTCTCGGTTTTCTGTACTTAACTCGAGCTATACGACATCTACAGAGCTGATATTTACAGAAACCGATTCGGAATCATCAGTCGCGTTCGTTTGTTGAATACAGGCTCTGAACTCGGTCTGCTGCCCGATCTAGAATCGCGAAACTATTCGTATTTTTCGAGTCATCTTGAGAGGTGCTGTCGGTTTTCTGTACTTAACTCGGGCTGTAGGGGGGCCAGTGCTGGTAGTCACAGGAATCGATTTGTAGACATCAGGCGCGTCCGCCTGTCGAATCCAGAGGTCGGAAATTGGTCTGCTGCCCGAACTAGGTCTGCGAAACTATCCGTATTGTTCGAGTCATCCTGAGAGCTGTCGGTTTTCTGCACTGAACTCGGGCTGTAGGGGGGCTGCAGGGCTGGTAATCACAGGAATCGATTCGGAGACATCAGGCGCGTCCGCCTGTCAAATCCAGAGCTCTGAACTCAGTCTGATACTCGAGCTAGGTTTGCCAAACTATTCGTACTGTTCGAGTCATCTTGAGAGGTGCTGTCGATTTACGCACGTAACTCGGGCTGACAATTCAGAAACATCGGGGCGTTCCGTGGGCTGGAACACTATTCGTTCTCTGCATTTTTGTCGATATTATATATTGTCAGGAAGCTCTACGAGCCCCCCGGCGGTAAGGAAGGTTGAACTGTTGCTGCGCTTCCTTTGTTTGCTGCGCTTGTTATCTTTTGTTGTGCGTGTGTGACGACGGACGGATACGACTTTTCGGTTCTTGCGAGAAGGTTTCACCTGGAGGATATATCACCGACAGTGCCATATTTGCAGTACTCACAGGATTACGGTCAAAAGCCAGATACTGCTGTCGAGCGAGCTTCTCGTAAAAGACAACTTCAGGATATTGAGAAGACCCCAGGTGACTACCCATTGGACGGAAGATTGAATACTGCCGACTCCACTCCAGATAGTGAATCTGCTGTACCTCTCTGTGAACGGACGGTGACACGACAGTGGTTGCACTCGTGGGGGTACGGACCTGAGTGTATTGACACAATGCCCGAGCATGCAGATAACATGACGGTGGATGGCGGAGCCCCCCCTGTGAAGCGTAATCGTGAGGAGGTTCTTGCTGAAAGGAAGGCCGCCTTGGAGGGGAAGGATGGTATGCAGAGTTTACTATTGCAGATGATGCACAAGATGGATGATAACACTGAAAGGATCCAGGATGCCATAGGAGTTCAGGGGACCAAAATCGACAACGTTCAGGTCCAGGTCCAGAAGCAGGGTGTTACGATTTCTAATCTGGAGACGAGCGTTCAGGGGCTTGAGACTAAACATAATCGACTCGAGACGATCGTCCAGGGACTCCAGGGACAGGTTCGTGCGGGTTCAGTTGCCAGTGACGCTTCGACGAGGCCTGATCATACCAGGACGGGAAGATACCAGGCTCCTGGAACCACCTACTTCTCTCCAACGTATGTCGAACTCAAGGGATGGGTCACCAACTGGAGTGACAGGGATAGGAGGTCTCTGGAGATGCTCATGTGGGAGGATGTGAAGGTGCTCATAGATAACATTACAAATCATTGTCTTTCGGAGGATGATCGTGTGCACGTGTGTGATGACGGTACTGAGCGCATTAACGCTGGCCGTTACATGTTCGGATCGGCCAAAATCAAATTCAAGCCAGGGACCGACAGGGATATTATTTGGAGGGTCAAACGGTGCATCGACCTTGTGACGGAACCCCCTGCTAAACGCCCCGCGCCTCCTCCAGGAATCCAGATCGCTGCACCACAGTGCCTCATTGAGAATATGAAGCAGGTTATCAACCCTGAGTCGATCAAAGTCAGTGTCGAGTGCCCAGAGTGGAAGAGGGACAACGTTAAGGCGGTGGGGAGATTCTGCGGCACTATTCGGAGCATGTGTACACAGATTGGTATCGAGGTTATTGCTGTGCGAGGGGAAATGGGACCGCCCAAATCGACTATATGGACAGTGCCCACGACGGCCGCTCCGAGGCCGATGCTTCTGGCCGAGTTTACCACGACGCGTGCGACATGGGAGGTATCGAGTGAGACTGTCGACAGGTTGCATCAACTCATACCTGCGTTTACTAAGACGAAGGCTGATATCGAGACGGAAGTCAACAGGAGGGTGTGACGACGACGACGCCGAACACCGTTCAAGGGGATCCGACTGGGTAGCTGGAACCTCAATCGGGCGGGGTCGGCCATTTTCAAGGGGAATGAGATTCTGAGGTGCCTTTCAATGCGAGATTGCATCTGGGGTGTTCAGGAATGCCAGAATCTTTTTGGAGGCAAATTCGATGCATATATCAGACGGTGTGGTCTTTCATATCGTGTGAGTTGTGACGGTAAGTGTGGGTTATTATTTAACAAAGAGTGGAGTATGTGTGTGCGTGAATCAATATGTCAATATGAACGGTTCTGTGTGGTGGTCTTTGGTAGTGGAAGTGCCCCTGTGATAGTTGCCTCTGCGTATCTTCCCGACCCCGGCGTCGAGAACGCCGTAGATGTGCAGTGCGTGGTGTTGGACGCGCTCGAGTCAGTTATTCTCACTCTGCGCAGCCGCTGGAAGGGAGCGACTGTCTCTGTGCTGCTCGATGCCACCGTTGAGCTATCCCCATCAACTCAGCTGCAGTGCTCACGCACTGGGACTGTCTATGAGGCGGTGGGAAGTGCTACCAAGGAGGAGAGGAGGACTTGCGAGGAGGGAGGTGCACAGCGGGTGAGGAGGGACGTACGACAACAGTTGCGCGAGCGTGTTCTGTGCTTTCTAGGGCGCCTGGGGATGAAGGCTGCCAATTCGTTCTTGCCACGACGACTACACACATGGGAGAGCTACGGAGTATCTCGGTGGGGGACGTGTAAGAAGGTTCTTGATTACATTTTTGTTCCCAGGACGTGGGGGATCGATGAGATGACGGTCGAAACGATCATGAGTAATGGGGGGGGGACAAATCGTAGTCGTCTCAGCGACCATGGCCTGCTTCAGGGGACTTTTAGTGACACAGGCGCTGAGCTGGTCAAACGTAGTATCCCGACGGCAGCTCGTGAAAAGAGTTTGGTGGGTTATAAGACGGTGAATTGGGGGGGCCTCAATGTGGCGCGAAAGGAAATCGATCGGGTCTTGGGAGATGCCAATACTACTTGTTCTCCAGGGGACCTTGTGTCGACCACTATTCGGGCCTGTACTGAGCAGGAGGAAATCAAATTCACGACTGCCACCACGGGACGGGGACTACCGCCAATTAGGCCTGCAGGGCTCACGGCCTGCCAGGAGATTTTGCGACAGAAGCCTCTGCCAGCGTCAGTGGATGTGCCCAGCTTGCGCAGACGTGCCAACGGACTGCGGAGGGAGTATCGTGCGGCGTTGGCCGCGTGGACCTCTCCTGCCTCCAGGCGCAAAGAGCGTCATGGTATCAAGCACCTCATTGTGCAGGGACGGATATCTGAGGACAGGGAGGAGTGGGTGGAGGAGATCAGAGCGCATACCAGACAGAAGTATACTTCGGAGGAGGTCAGAGGACGGGATATGGCGATGTTGGAGGAGTTGAGGAGGGATGCACAACAGAACCTATGTGACGGGTGCTGCACTGAGGGACTGACAATGGCGGTGGTATGCCAGGCACGGTCACGTCTCAAGTCCAAGCGTGCCACCGGCCCCGACAGGCTGCCTTGTGAAATCCTCAAGGCATTGCCGTGGGCGACTTTGCGTGGCGTTGCTCGGATGTTTGATGAGATATTTCGCTTGGCACGGCAGTATCCGCAGGATTGGAGGAACATTTTGATCGCCTTCATGCCCAAGCTGCCGAGCTTGACATCGCTGACAGATGCACGGTACCTCTGTCTGCAAAACAGTCTCAGCCGTTGGTACTCTGCTTGTGTGGTGATCTTGGTCGAACAATTTGTGTCTCGGGCTGGCCTCATGGGACCCCTGGGCATCTACGGCTTCCAGGAGGGACGTAAGACGGTGGAAATTGTGGGGGCCCTCAAGGCTCTGGCTCAACATGGGGACATCTGGGGAAAGGATCAGACGGTCCATATCGCTAACGCCGACATCAAACAAGCGTTCGACCACTGCAGCCTTCAAAACGCCAAGCGTGCTATGTGCCATGCCATTATTCCTGCCTATCTCCAGTATGCTTTGCTATCACCGCTGGTTTGCACTACGGGGTCGTTAGTTGTCGAGGGTATGGCCATTCACGACATCAACTGGGACGTCTGCATACGGACGGGCGGCCCTGAGGGGCCTCTTCTCTTTAATCTTATCATATGTGCCATGTGGGGACCTATATTTCGGGATTGGGACAGTCGAGGAGTGGGGTATGTGCTGGAGGGCGTCTGTGGTGAGTATGAGCGACGGACAGTAGTGAACCACTTTGTGTGGGCGGACAACTGCTACCTTGTCTCTGCCTCCTCAACTGTGTTGGCTCAGATGATGCACGATCTAACACTACCACTACATGACTGGGGGATGAGATGGAAGGATAGCAGCCTGTTGTACATGACATGTGGGGAAAATGCTAAAGTGGACGGTGACGGACATATACTTACCAGCGAGGATTTGTGTATACCTGCGTGCTCGAGACATCAGGGCTTTAGACTTCGACGTGTTTGCATAATGAAAGTATTGGGGCATGAGATTTTCTCCACCTACTTAGTGCCTGCTCATCCGGATGTTGAATATCGCATCAAGGAGGCTCGAGCTTGTTTCATTGGACAGTCGAATTTCTTTCGTAACAGAGCGGTAGCTGTTCGTGACAAGTTTTGCCGTTATCAAGACAAGGTGCAGAGTATGGCGTTGTATTGTCTAGAGACATGTACTGCGGATACTTCCTCGCTACACATGCTCAATGCCTTCGAGGGATGGTGTTTGTGCCGTATGTTTCGACGGCCGAGGAGAGAGGAGGAGACTATGGCGGACTGGAACCGACGACGGTACCACGAGGCCAGAGAGCAATTTCGATCTTATGGATTTGCGAGTTTGGTGCAGCGATTTTTTCGTATGGTGTGGAACTCCGCTAAGGATGCTGCTGATTTCATTTCTATGTTGTGTACTGCTTCTCATGAGGAAATATCTTCGACGCAACGTACGTGGAGAGATCACCACATGACTACGGTTGCGTATGGCCCATTGTGGGACAGACTCAGGACGGATGCGTCTGAGTGCTTGCGGGGTATGTTTCACTTCAAAGAGGCTTCGCAGCTAAAAAGGAGACATGTTAGTTCAGGTCGAGCTGTCGGCCAGAGATGCTGGCTATTTTCTTTCTGCGAATTCTACGGACTCAAATGGTGGGAGTCCTTTGTGCCGACAGATGCTGCGTATGTTCAGTTCTGCGAGCACATGTGTACACGGACGATGCTGAGTTATTTTCAGAAAAGGGTACGGTACAACAGGTGGGGCCCCGCAGGAGGTACTTACTATCACACAAAACGACCTACACACCTATGGGGCCCAAGAGGGCACTGCGGCGTTCAACGACAAACTGACCAAACGTATTGCGTTACAAAATAAGAAGGAGGTTGAGTACGACCTCGACTCATTTGGGATCCCTGTGTATATTTCTGGGGACAGTCTTCTGGTGGTGTCTTGGCTGCAGGGTGTCTGGAGGGTGCTTAATCGTACTTATCAGGATAGGATCAACAGAATGATAAACCAACTCGACAACATGTGTCAAAGATATGGAATTAGGCCTGCCTGTCACGGGAGGGAAATTATTGACCACACATATAGGGGATGGAACACGCGTGCAGATGTACTCACTCATACGGCCCGCGTCGGGCCACCAGTGATTCGAGATAGGATAGGGCTTCACGCCCCTCAGTTACAACAGGTGTTTCGCGTTTGTGCCATCAGAGCTGCATTCGATGGTGGTGTCTCTTGCGACGGCGTGGGAGTCGGGTGCTGGATAGATGTTGGACGGGTATCGAGACTCTCAAGGCAGCCACTCAGCCATGAGATCATTTGGACGGAGGTGTACAGTGCGGCACTCTCGATTGATCCAACTTCAACAGTGACTGATGCCGAGGTCTCGGCCGTTGAGCATACGATTATGATCTTGCCGCGGGTTGTACAAGCGTATTTCGGACAGGATATGATGTGATATTGATTGTGCTCACTCACGCCATGCCCTCGTTTGTCGTGTGTGTGTGCTTGACCTCTCATCCTCCTAATAAGAGTTGGCTTTCGCCTCTGATCGTTTGGATCGGTGAGGCTTCACCTACTCCCGATGCGCCCGCTCCTTGCTTCCGACTAGGCTGGAAAGCCTGCACAGTCGACCGCAAAGTCCGCAAAAAAGGAAGGTTGACGGTTTACCGCCGGCGCCCAGTTGGCCGACCCGGCCAAAAGAGACAATGTGGTGACTTTGGGTCGGTTTTGCTACGATTTGAAAGATGTTTGACAATTCATTTTGAGAAAACAGATTTTTCGCACCTGTAGTGGGTTATGTCGCGTTTGCCAATAAAATTTGCAGGTCTGTAGGTGCGGTATTACTATCGAAACACTTGGGGGAACCGACGTTGGATAAAAACAGAAAAACGGGATTTTCCGAGTTTCTTAGGTCTTGCTCTAGACGCTTTCTTCATGCTTAACGAGAAGCGCCGTGTGAGAAAAGAGCTCTACGAGGGCCCCGGCGGTAACCTGGTTGACGGTTTACCGCCAGTTCCCAGTAGGCGACGCAGATTCCCAACGTATAAACGAAGAAACAGAGCATAGTGCTGCAGGATTGCCGAGCCAGGGTGGCCAAGACGCGCTCTCAAGCGTACCCAGGCGCTCTCAGGCGTAGATATTGCTGCCAAAAAGCACACGGGCCGGATCGGGTGTTTCGGGTCATTTGACACGCGGTCATGGTTTTCTGTGCATAACTCGAGCTCAAGGACAGCTACAGAGCTGATACTTTCAGAAACCGATCCAGAATCATCAGGCGCGTTCGTCTGTTGCACCCAGAGGTCTGAAGTCGGTCTGCTGCTCGAGCTGGGTCCGCGAAACTATTCGGTCATCTTGAGAGGTGCTGTCGGTTTTCTGGACTTAACTCGGGCTGTAGGGTGGCTACAGGGCTGGTAATTACAGAAACTGATTCAGTGACATCAGGCGCGTCCGCCAGTCGCATCCAGAGGTCTGGGATCTTTCTGCTACTCGAGCTAGGTTCGCGAAACTGTTCGTATTGCTCGAGTTATCTCCACAGAGACTGTCGGGTTTCTCTACTTAACTCGATGTCTAGGGCAGCTACAGAGGTGATGCGCACAGAAACGAATGCAAAATAAGTTGGCGCGTCTGTCTGTTGCATCGCCTGAGATCAGTCTGCTATCAGCGCTCCAGCTGAAAAACTATTCGTTCTCTGCTTATTCTTTGGACATAATATATGGTCAGCAAGCTCTACGGTAAGAAAGGTTGACGGTTTACCGCCGGCGTCCAGTTGACCCAGCCAGCCCTGGCGGACAATGTGTGACACTTGTTTTTCGGAGATTGTGAGAGATTTGAAATTCGTTTTGGAAATCCAGGTTTTTATGCTCTGCAGTGAATCATGGCGTTCGATGGTGCAATTCGTAGGGCTCTAGCTGCATTATTTCTATCAAAAGAACCGGTATTGCGTAAAACCCAGAAAGAACATTTCTCGAGTTTTTAATATATATATATATATATATCAATAGCTAACGCTTGATGAAGCTCTTCATGTGTTCCGAGCAGCTCCGCGCAAAGGAAAAATTTAAACTCGACGGATCAGCGCCGCGCGAGAACGGAGCTCTACGATGTTCCCGGCGGTGACCAGGTTGCCGTGTTCGCCCTTCGTACGGAGGTGAGTCTCGCATGCATGAGCGAGACCAGCTGTATGGGCATGGCGTCAAAGTTTCTCAATCGAAGTTGCGCCGCCTGCGGGCGAAACGTGTCAGGTATCGTTTGTGGTCCACGGCTCGGGGGCCAGATCCGTCGTGCCTTGTTCGCGCGGGCATTTTCGCGCCCAGATATTATCGGAATTTCTGCTCGGACGATTCTGAGGAAGAGGAGTGGGTTGAGGACACTTGTGGAACGCAGACTGATATGGATGCTGTTGAATTGGCTGGCAACTCTTTGCGTTCGCAGTGTTCCGATTGTGGGACTCAGACAGATCCCTGTGTTCACATTGAGTGTGGGACTCAGACTGATCTTTGTGTTGTATTGGTTGGTGAGGAGGAGAAGGAGGAGTGTCATCGAGTGCGCGCTGATCAGTGTGATGCTTCTGCAGTTGGGAGTTCCTGTGCAGTCGGGAGTTCCACTGTTCGGAGTGCAGTAGGAAGTTCCACAGTTCGGAGTTCCGCTGATGCAGTTGTGGATGCAGTTGGGAGTTCAACAGCTGGGAGTTCTGCAGTTGGGAGTACCGCGGTTTGGAGTTCAGCTGATGCTGTGGCATCGAACCCTGGCTGCAAGGACGAGGAGGAGGATAATGTTCATAGTGAAGCAGTTGCTAAGACGGAGCAGGAGGAGGTGGCTGAGGAGGATTTTGTTCATGTTGGTGAGGGGGAGAAGGAGGAGTGTCATCGAGTGCACGTTGATCGGGGTGATGCTTCTGTCAGAATGAAGAGATATTGTTTCAAACGAACGGAGACTATCGAGAGTACAAAGTTGCACACTTCAGACTTGCATGCGACCAACGGGAGTGCGGTGGAGAGTACCGCAGTTTTGAGTGCAGTTGATGCAGTCGGGAGTTCCAGTGCAGTCGGGAGTTCAACACTTGGGAGTGCAGTAGGAAGTTCCACAGTTCGGAGTTCCGCTGATGTAGTTGAGGATGCAGTTGGGAGTTCAACAGCTGGGAGTTCTGCAGTTGGGAGTTCAGCTGATGCAGTAGGGAGTTCCATGAATGGGAGTTCTGCAGATCGACCGAGTGAGACACGCTCTGAGTGCCAAGCTGCCAGGGACTGGGCCCTTGCCGGTGTCGATATGAGGGCTCTTTGGCTTGAGCTACACCGACTCCCGACACAGGAGTTTCAGCGTAGGACGGAGGCTCTTAATGCATACAGGCTGCACTTGGGAACTGAAAGTTCCGAGGAGGATGATTCGCAACAAGGGGGTCCTCAGAGTTCTACTTCCAGGAGTGCATTGACGCGGAGCGGCAAGAAACATCGGAAGCGGCACAGATGATGCACATGCGATTGATCCTGCGCGCTTGATTTGTCATTGCGTTGCCTTTCTTCATTGATTGAGTGCATTCGTTGCTTCCTTGATTTGAGTGCTCATTGACCTTTGAACGTGACTTTCCGTGATTTGTCACGTGGTGCCTCAAAGTAGGCCTTTGATCTGTCGACGCTACGGTTGCCTCAAAGAGGACTGGAGTGTACTCGTCATTCTAGTTGTTAGTTTTGTGTTTGTCTCAGTGGTGTTGAGACGGTAATCGCTGTTTAAACCAGTGGTTACTGTATCTCTCACTGCTTTTATTTTCAGTGGTGCTGAGACGGTAATCGCTATATGTGGTTACTGCATGGTCTCGCACTGCTTTGCTTCCATCAATCTTTGAGTTTCATTATCGTGTATTGTATACTTGTGCATTCCTGTACAGCTTCGCTGTTTCTGCACTTGTACTTAATCTTTGCAGCTTCGCTGCTTAGGTTCTTTGTGTTTAGGCCTGCTCCCATGGGAGCTCGAACCGGCCTTCGCAAAAGACGCGAAAGACCAGGTTGCTGCTGTCCCTCCTCGGGATCTCAGCGGCGGCCTGGCCCGTCGGAGGCCTCCTCGAGCGGCATCGTGCCGTGCCTGGCGTTTGGTTCTCTTTACCGTACAAGGTGCTTCAGTGTCTGTTTTGCCTGAGTACCGTACACTCTTATTGATTGTCGAAGGCTTGTCCACGCCCATTGTCGTCGGAGGGCATATAATTGTTGAGATTGTCGGAGTATCGTTGGAACAGCATTTTCCTTGGTTATCTCAACTGTCCATCTAGTTATTGCTTGTGATTTGCCTTCTTGTAGAGCGCGTCCACGTTTTTATATATGGAGTTTGTTTAATCTGAATTGTCAGGCGCGGATTTTCTTGCTTCAGATTGGACAGATACGGCGTTGTTTACTTCCGAGTCTCTCGCTTGTTTGTCTGCTCGTTTGTCTACGGTCGAAGTGTGTGTTGGTGATCTATATTGCCGTGTTCGCCCTTCGTCCGGAGGTGAGTCTCGCATGCATGAGCGAGACCAGCTGTATGGGCATGGTGTCAAAGTTTCTCAATCGAAGTTGCGCCGCCTGCGGGCGAAACGTGTCAGGTATCGTTTGTGGTCCACGGCTCGGGGGCCAGATCCGTCGCGCCTTGTTCGCGCGGGCATTTTCGCGCCCAGATATTATCGGAATTTCTGCTCGGACGATTCTGAGGAAGAGGAGTGGGTTGAGGACACTTGTGGAACACAGACTGATATGGATGCTGTTGAATTGGCTGGCAACTCTTTGTGTTCGCAGTGTTCCGATTGTGGGACTCAGACAGATCCCTGTGTTCACATTGAGTGTGGGACTCAGACTGATCTTTGTGTTCTCTTTGTTGGTAAGGAGGAGAAGGAGGAGTGTCATCGAGTGCGCGCTGATCAGGGTGATGCTTCTGCAGTTGGGAGTTCCTGCGCAGTCGGGAGTTCCACTGTTCGGAGTGCAGTAGGAAGTTCCACAGTTCGGAGTTCCGCTGATGCAGTTGTTGATGCAGTTGGGAGTTCAACAGCTGGGAGTTCTGCAGTTGGGAGTACCGCGGTTTGGAGTTCAGCTGATGCTGCGGCATCGAACCCTGGCCGCAAGGACGAGGAGGAGGATAATGTTCATAGTGAAGCAGTTGCTAAGATGGATACAAAGTTGCACACTTCAGAATTGCATGCGACCAACGGGAGTGCGGTGGAGAGTGCCGCAGTTTTGAGTACAGTTGATGCAGTCGGGAGTTCCAGTGCAGCCGGGAGTTCAACACTTGGGAGTGCAGTAGGAAGCTCCACAGTTCGGAGTTCCGCTGATGCAGTTGAGGATGCAGTTGGGAGTTCAACAGCTGGGAGTTCTGCAGTTGGGAGTTCAGCTGATGCAGTAGGGAGTTCCATGAATGGGAGTTCTGCAGATCGACCGAGTGAGACACGCTCTGAGTGCCAAGCTGCCAGGGAGTGGGCCCTTGCCGGTGTCGATGTAAGGGCTCTTTGGCTTGAGCTACACCGACTCCCGACACAGGAGTTTCAGCGTAGGACTGAGGCTCTTCATGCATACAGGCTGCAATTGGGAATTGGAAGTTCCGAGGAGGATGATTCGCAACAAGGGGGTCCTCAGAGTTCTACTTCCAGGAGTGCATTGACGCGGAGCGGCAAGAAGCATCGGAAACGGCACAGATGATGCACATGTGATTGATCCTGCACGCTTGATTTGTCATTGCGTTGCCTTTCTTCATGCATGTGTGTGTTGTCGTGCATGCGCGTGTGTTGAATAAGAGCTTCGCTTGATCCCTCAAAGTAGGTCATTCGTTGCTTCCTTGATTTGAGTGCTCATTGACCATTGAACGTGACTTTCCGTGATTTGTCACGTGGTGCCTCAAAGTAGGCCTTTGATCTGGTCGACACTACGGTGGCGCAAATTCGTTGTTGTGTTTCACGTGCATGGTCTTTCAGTGGTGCTGAGACGGTAATCGCTGTATGTGGTTACTGCATGGTCTCGCATTGCTTTGAAGTGTACTCGTCCTTTTTAGTTGTTAGTTTTGTGTCTGTCTCAGTGGTGTTGAGACGGTAATCGCTGTATAAACCAGTGGTTACTGCATGGTCTCTCACTGCTTTTATTTTCAGTGGTGCTGAGACGGTGATCGCTATATGTGGTTACTGCATGGTCTCGCACTGCTTTGCTTCCTTCTTTCTATTCTTATTTGTCTTCTCGCGTATTGGCAGTCTTGTGCATATCTGTACAGCTTCGCTGTTTGATGCACCTCTGCTTGAATCTTTGCAGCTTCGCTGTCTTCCTGTACAGCTTCGCTGTTTAGGTTCTTTGTGTTTAGGCCTGCTCCCATGAGAGCTCGAACCGGCCTTCGCAAAAGACGCAAAAACCTGGTTGACGGTTTACCGCCGGCTCCCAGTTGGCCAACCCGGCCGGGACGGACAATGTGGTGACCTGGGATCGGATTTTCGAAGATTGCAAGATTTTGAAATTCGTTTTGCGAATTTGAATTTTTATTGTATGCAGTTAATCATGGCGCTTTCGATGGTGTAATCCTCAGGGCTCTAGCTGTATTATTTCGGTCAAAAGACCAGGGGAAACCAACGTTGTGTAACACCGGAAACAACATCTTTGCTTTTAGCTTGTTTTGAGGAGCGTTTTTCTGCTGTTATCAGTGAACCGACTTGGTTTATGTAGAGCTCTACGAGGGTCCCGGAGGTAATCTGGTTGACGGTTTAGCGCCGGCTCCCAGTTTTGAATGTCCGGAGCCAGCTGTGGGCCACTGCGTGTTCTTCAAGTTCTCAGAACACCATTCCCGGGCTACACTTTGAATGCTGAGGCTGAGTCTGAAGCAGGCAAAGGCTGAGGCCGAGGCTGAAGGCAGACTGAGGCTCAGGTGGAAGCAGGCTGAGGCTGAGGCTGAGGCTGAGGCAGGCTGAGGCTGAGGCTGACGCGAGCTGATGCTGAGGCAGGCGGAGGATGAGGCTTTTGCTGAGGCAGATTGAGGCTGCGGCAGGTTTAGGCTGAGGCGGAGGCTAAAGGCAGACTGAGGCTGAGGCTGAAGAAGGCGAAGCTGAGGCTGAGGCAGGCCAGGCTAGGCTGCAGGCTGAGGCTCAGGCTGATGCAGGCTGATGCTGAGGCAGGCTGACGCTGAGGCTGAGCCTGATGCAATCTGAGGCTGCGACAGGCTGGGGCTGAGGCCGAGGCTGAGGGCAGACTGGGGATCGGGCGGAGCAGGCTGAGGCTGAGGCTGAGGCAGGCTGAGGCTGAGGCTGAGGCAGGCTGAGGCTGAGGCTGAGGCAGGCTGAGGCTGAGGCTGAGGCAGGCTCAGGATGGGCTGAGGCTGCGGCCGAGACTACAAGCATAATGAGGCTGAGGCTGAAGCAGGCTGAGGCTGAGGCTGAGGCTGAGCCAGGCTCAGGCTGAGGCTAAGGCAGGCTGATGCTGAGGCAGGCTGCGCTGAGGCTGAGGCTGATGCAGGCTGAGGCTGAGGCAGATGGAGGCTGAGACCGAGGCTGGAGGCAGACTGATGCTGAGGCGGCAGGCTGAGGCTCAGGTTGAAGCAGGCTGAGGCTGAGGCTGAAGCAGGCTGAGGCTGAGGCTGAGGCAGGCTGTTGCTGGGGCAGGCTGAGGATGAGCTGAGGCTTATGCCGGCTGAGGCTGCTGCAGGCTGAGGCTGAGGCCAAGGTTGAAGGCAGACTGAGGCTGAGGCTGAAGCAGGCTGAGGCTGTGGCTGAGGCAGGCTGAGGCTGAGACTGAGGCTAGGGCAGGCTGAGGCTGAGGCAGGCTGAGGCTGAGGCTGAGAATGAGGCAGGCTCAGGCTGAGGCAGGCTGAGGCTGAGGCCGAGGCTGCAGGCAGAGGCTGAGGCTGAGGCTGAGGCAGGTTGATGCTGAGGCGGGCTGAGGATGAGGCTCAGGCTGATGCAGGCTGAGGCCGCGGCAGGCTGAGGCTGAGGCGGAGGCTGAAGGCAGACTGAAGCTGAGGCTGAAGCAGGCTGAAGCTGAGGCTGAGGCAGGCTGAGGCTGAGGCTGAGGCAGGCTGACGCTGAGGCTGAGGCAGGCTGAGGCTGAGGCAGGCTGAGGCTGAGGCCGAGGCTGCAGGAAGAGTGAGGCTGAGGCTGAAGCAGGCTAAGGCTGAGGCTCAGGCAGGCTGAGGCGTAAAAGTTGCGACGAAGCCGACGCACAACAATATACCTCGTAGAGCTCTTCGTTATCGATGAGCTAGAGGAATTCCGGCGCGGGGTTGAGCTAGTTGGTCGACCCGGCCAGAAAAGAATATGTGACGACTTTGGGTCGGTTTTGCTAAGATTTGAAAGATATTTACCATTTTTTGTGAGAGCAGTTTTACGCCGAGCATTGGCATATAAACTTCTCTCTGACAGCAGCTGAGCTCTCCCGACGTATTTTGTTAAGAGTTGACTTCCCGGAACCGAGTCAATATGAACATCGAAAAAAAAATCGAAAATCAAGATTTTAGGAAAATCTTTGTTTTATGACTCCACTTCGATTCTGAGGACTCTGACCAGTGTAAGGAGCTCTACGAGGTTCCCGGCGGTGACCAGGTTGCTGCTGTCCCTCCTCGGGGATCTCAGCGGTGGCCTGGCCCGTCGGGGGCCTCCTCAAGCCTGTCTCCTCAGGCTGCCCCCTGGGCGGCCGTGGGCGCGCGTGGGTGCGCGCTGGCCCATAAGTTCGTGTACTTCGTCGGCTGCAACCTCCTGGACGTGCTGCGCATAGGTCGCTGCATTTGTACTCTGCTCGTGTTAGCGGGTGAGCCCACACGTGCCGCTGGAGGCGCAAGGCCGCTACCTGTTGCACTTGTATCTCTGCTGTTTGCTTGTGATACTCTTGGGAGCCCAGCACTTACCAGTTTTGCTCTGGCAGTTGAGAAGGACACTTTGACCGTTTTTGTTGCAGCAGATTTCATCACGTACCGATTTTCACCTTCACGGGGTTGGGATAAGTTTCTTGAAGAACTCGAGGACGAACACTATCGTGATCTGGAGGCTAGTAGGTGCCCTACTTGTCGAGCTTATCGGTTTTCTACTTCCAGTTGTGGGCAGTGTGATCTTAAGAGGAAGATGGTTCCGACTTCTGATGATGATATGGGAACTGAGGGCAACGGAGAGAAGCGACAGAGGAAGCTCTTGGAAGATAGACGTCTTCTTGGTGATGCCGAGGGTGGTGGAGGAGGGGCAGGTAGTGGGAATGGAAGTGGTAGTAGTGGAGGAGGTGGAGGTGAAGCTGGAGATCTGGCCACTATGCTCCGTGCACAGTTCGATGCCATGCGTGAAGATATGCAGAGGATGCTTATGCAGAACTCTGTTGACATCAAAGAGCAGATTCAAACGAGGGTATCAGAGCAGGTTGCCCCTATTGCTTCGTCGGTGCAGGAGATTCGTTCAGCTCAGGAGGCCCAGGCGAAAGAGATCAAAGCACTTCAGTCTCAGATGAACTCTAGAGATCCCTGGGCAGATTCATCATCTCTGGGAGGTGCGTCTACTCGTGACTCTCGGACTGCTGACTTCCAGAGACCCTTTGTACCACATGTTCCGACTTGGATCCAGGTGAGCGGCTTCGCGCAAGAGGACCCCCGAAAGGTTGAAACTCGAGATAAGGCCAAGATCCAGGTCACCACGGTTAGGAACATGATAGGTAAGTTGTACACACTATCGCAAGCACGGGAGAGTGACGTTACTCAGATCTTCGACAGAGGTAGGACGGACGGGGATATCGCTTCCAATCGATTTGGTGTGACCAAGTTTCGCATATACTTCATGCCAGGGACTTCGAAAGAGACGGTCTGGGAAGTACGCAACGAGTGGGCCTCAGCCTGGTCCAATTCGTGCCCTGATCTGGTCGGTTGTCAGAATAGTTTTGGACCATGCAAAGATCGACACCTCGGTTGGTTTGTCCAACCGGCACCACAGGACCGACGTAGAGTGGGGGAGACTCGCAAGGCGACTGCGATCTTTCATAAGCTCAAGACTGTTGCCACTGCCCTCATCACTTTTGAGCCTGAAGGGCCTGCAAAGGCTTGGGCATACCTGCAGAAGGATAGTCAGAGTGATAAAGTGTGTGTAGGTACGTGGACGGATACCGTGGGATGGAAGTTCGTGTCCGAGCGGGTCCAGCACATCGATCCAGATCTGGACTGCAAGACTTGGGAGAGGCAGGTGAATAGCAGCTCGTGACGGTGCCCAGCTTCTGTTGGAGGTTGGAACGTTCGGAGGTCGGGAAGATACACCTCCGAGTGCATGAATCACATTGCCGAATTAAAGATTTCCATCGTCGGGGTCCAAGAGAGCCAGTTCTTACACGACTCGGATCTTGCAGATGCGGGTTGGGATATACATCGCTCGGCAGATGAAGGGGAGAACGTGGGGAGACGGGCTGCCATCTTGTGCCGAGGTGTATGGAGACATCTGCTTATCGATGTTGTGTGTGGTCGCCGCTGGGTCATTGCAATCTTTCGCAAGCTCATCTTCGTTTCTGTCTATCTCCC
Source organism: Prorocentrum cordatum (assembly GCA_963575745.1). Taxonomy (NCBI): domain Eukaryota; class Dinophyceae; order Prorocentrales; family Prorocentraceae; genus Prorocentrum; species Prorocentrum cordatum. Next base: position 98,361 of record CAUYUJ010020954.1, on the reverse strand, counting down.
TCATAAGGAGTCTGAGCGGGGTGCACAGGGTGAAGCACGCCGTTCTCCTGAAGGGTTTCTTGCTAGTTTCACGCTCTATACGGACGTGTTATCGGATCTTGTTGCACATGTCTCTGCGGCCAAAAAGCGATTTCACATTGAGGAGGTTGTTATCTCGGCTGACGCCAACGTGGAGGTTTTCCCGCACCACAGGATCAATGGGGTGGAGGTTACGGGGGAGGCGGTGAATGGGCCTATACGTAAGAGGGGGAGGTCTAGTGGAGGAGACGAAAGTAGAGCCAACAGGATGAGGGAGATGTACTCGGGGGCCTTTCTGAAGACCATGGGGGCCCTCAAGTTGCAGCTAGCCAACACTTTTGGGACTCGTCAGCCTACTTGGAGACACAATTCGAGCACATACGAGCACGTCTATGATTATCTTGCGGTCCCAGCTTCTTGGATGACTCCAGAGGTGACATGTTCTTGGGTTGTGCCGTCCCAGGTCCCACGGTCGGAGGCGACGGAAAGGACGTTTAGCGATCACAAGCTCTTGTGTGCCGATATGCCCGCCCAGCATGCTCAGTTGAGGTATCGACGTCGGCCTCAGCTCAAGACCTGGAAGCTTCAGCCAGGGTTCGAGCTCCAGCAGACAGCCGGCTTGGAGAGAGCGATTTGCCAGCCCGAGCTCGTGAATCAGATCCACACGGATGTAGGTTTTGAGGTCATGACACAGAGTATACTTGAGGGTGCCAGTGAGACTTTGGATATCTCCCGTTCCCGTGGTCAGCCTGTTTCAGACTATCCCAGATATTCGGAGGAGGATTTATTGATAAAGGAGGAGTTCTTTAAGGTCAGGAAGAGGTGGAGGGTGGCACGATATGGCGGGGCTAACGTGGGACAGGAGGAGTACGAGAGAGTCCAGGAGGAGTACAAGGGGACAGCAAGGAGGTGGCGTCGAGTACGTAAGCGTCATGATCGTGCATGTGAGCTTTACCGTATTCGTGATGGTGTCCGTCGTAGGCCTGTTATTACGCACATGTATGTTGACGGGGTCCTCACGCGTGACCAGGAGAAGTGGATTGAGGGCCTTCGGCGTCATGGGCTCCTGAGGTACTCTAGCGATCCCCACCGACAGGACACCAACGCGTGCTTGGATGAGCTTAAGAACCAGTGTAAGGCCCTGCGAGACTGGAGAGCCCCACCGCAACCCGATCAACATGGGTCTCTTGCTGGAGGCACGGTCTAGACTCAGGGAAGGACGGGCAACAGGTGCAGACGGGGTGACGTCATCGGTGCTCAAAGCATTGCCATGGGAAGCCCTCCGACACATACTTCCCTTATTCCGTTTGCCGTGCGATCAGAAACATGTTTCACCGAAGTCCTGGAGAGAGATCTTGGTATGCTTGATGCCTAAGAATCCCAAGGCTCGTGATTTTGAAGAAACGCGGGCCCTCTCACTTCTTTCTCATTTTGGTATGTGGTATAGCAGTTGTCTATGTGTACTTCTAGAGCACCGCGTTCGGCAGGCTGCACCGCCAGGTTGCAACTTATATGGCTTTATTGCGGGGCACAAATGTTATGAGGTCACGGCCCCCCTCAAACGTCTTGCTCAACACGGCGTTGTGTGGGGGAAGGAGGAGAGTCTTTATCTTGCAAGTGCTGACATTGAAAAGGCGTTTGATAATTTCACGGTGAGATGTGCAGCAGAGGCGCTTTTATTCCATCATGTCCATCCTGCCCTTGTGTATGCTGTCTTTGAGAGTTATGCTTGTAATACGGCAGATATCAGCTTCCAACAGTGTTCTACGACCATCTCGTGGGATACTTGCATACGTACAGGCTCCTTGGAGGCGCCTTTGCTGTTTGTTGCCCAGACACTTCGTATGCTTGCACCAGTGACGGCAGGTTGGAGGCAGTCTGGATACGGCGTCAGGCTCACTGATGAGGCATCCAATCTCTTGGTCAACCACTGGCTGTGGGCAGACAATATTTTGCTGGCAGCATCTTCCAGGCGAGAACTGACTCATATGCTTGAGGACTTGACTGGGGTCCTCCACCGCTTCGGTTTCAACTGGAAAGCATCTTCGATGGAGTTCTTGGCTTGTGGCGTTCAAGGTCCATTGCAGGATATCCGCCTGCCTGTGCCGGGGCTCCTGCCTGCTGAGATGGGTAGGAAGCGTTCTCGTGGGGCTTCCCAGAGCGCCGCAGGCCCTTCGGAGGAGATGATAGTGAAGCAGGTGGAGAGGATGGAGGTTCTCGGCACGCTATTGGATGTACGATTTCAGGATCATGACGACATTAAGCACCGACTGGAGAAGGCACGGAGGGTCTTCATGAGTGAGATTTCTTTTTACTCGTCGCCCGTGGTTCCGCTTCGTTGTAAGTTTCAGCGTTATGATAGCAGGGTCAGAGGTTGCTTTCTGTACGGCTTGGAGGGTACGACTCTGGATTCGAGTAGTCTCCAACAGATACATGCAGCTGAAGGCAACTTCTTGTCCACCATGAGACGTCTCAAAAAGAAGATCACGGAGTCCTGGGGAGAGTACTGGGGCAGGAGGATTAAGGGAGGCCGTCGCTTATTGAAGTGGGCCCGTAAGCCTTCGATGGTCCAGCTCGCCCTTCATCGCCAGTGGCTCTTCGCCAAACATGTTGTGAGCACAATCCATGAGGAACATAGTCGGGTGGATGAGGACGCACTCAGCCAGGGCATTCTTTATCATGAGCCACGAGATCCTGATATTTTTGGTGGTTCGCAGCGTTTCTTGGAGTTATCGGTTCCCTCGCCTACCCCGAATGCCAGACAGCTCAACAGTTCGTGTAGGAGAAAGGCACAGAGCGCATCTTCCTTGGAAAGTAGGTCAGTTCGCAGACGTATATCGGAGAACACGGCATATGAGCATCATGATTCACAACATGTACATGAGCCTGTTCGTAAGCGGGTACGCCATGCATATGCACGGGAGGAGGAAGGAGGATTGCCCACTGCCAGTATGCAGAGCGCCTTGACGATGATGCACGCGTCGGGGGAGTGGACTGAGCAGCGTGACGTAAATGTTAGAGCTCTCCCTGGGGGCCGAAGGTTTACTAGAGCCTGTCGTCATCGAGTCTTGACGGGACTCAGGCCTTGGTTCGAGGTCTTCGAGCACGCGCGCGGGGTTCTTTGGGATCGCACGATGGTCTGGAATGAAACTGGCTGGCGTTCTTTCCTGGTGGGTACCCTGGCCGCCCTGGACTTGGATGATCTTCTCGAGTTCTGCATTCTTCGGGATCCCTTCACGGGTGAGTTCAAGCAGGAGGAGGAGGGGGAGGAGAAGTCTGAGGAGCAGCAACGACGGGAAAATGAACGGGTGGCGAAACGACTGGCCGCGATAAATGATGATGAACCCACTTGGCGTGGGGAAGGGGGTGGATATGGCTTGGAGCTCCGTGGGGATAGCCAGTGTGTTGTGCGCTGGCTTAATGGAAGATATCGCTGTCATAATGAAGTATACCGCCGCACGATCAAGGGTATGCAGAACCGCCTCCACATAATGAGTGAGGACCATCATCTTGTCACGGCTGAAGTGGGAAGGGATATGTGGAAATGGGTGTATAGGGAGGGCAACGATGAGGCGGACTATGAGACACATATTGCACGTGAGGGTAAAGTAACTTCTGATGTTCGTTGGAATCATAACACTCTTTATCATATTAGATCGGGTCATTATATTGTTCGTGCACTTAGAGGAGCTTTCGACGGTGGGCGGTGTGAACGTGGCACTTCGTGTGGCTGGGTTATGGATGCTTATCTTGTTCCCTCTCTTCCTCCTCACCAGCTTCCCCCTGGACTTGTGCAGGGTGGATGGCACCCTGGAGTTGGCCGCAGAGGTTTCATGATCCCTAGCCATTGCACGATCACACAGGCTGAGTTGGCAGCTGCACATTCTCTTCTCAATGGCATTGCCGAGATGTGTATACACGTACAACTTGGCAGGTGACTGTTTGTGTATAATATCTGCATAGCTCCGCTGTTGTAAGATACATGCTTAGCCCCACTGTTTCTTGATGTGTGTATATTCCTGTGCAGCTACGCTGTTGTATCATATATGCAAAGCTACGCTGACTTGTATATCGCACAGCTCCGCTGTTAGTGCTTAGGTTGCCTGTAGGTGATCCTACCGCTGGCCCTGCCCCCTAAGGGGGCTCGAATCGGGCCCCGCAGACCGCAGACCAGGTTGCTGTGCACACACACGCGCCAGTTCCGGGGCGCTGGAGAGCTAGTTGGCTAGAAAAATCTCGACGGACCTTTTGGTGACTTTTGGTCGGTTGAAAATTTTGTTCTCGAAATTCAACAATTCGTTTGAGCTCTAGTATTTTCCCCGTGATATTCGATGTTATTCCCGCTCGCCATCTTGATCGCAGCTCGATCGGGTAAATTTTACTGCCAAAAAGCGTCCCGGCGGGAGCGGCCGTTTCGAGTTATCTTGATACGCGTTGTCGGTATTCTGTAATTAACTCGAGCTATAGGGCAGCTGCAGAGCTGGTAAGCACACCTATCGCATGCAGAATTATCACGCGCGTTCGCCTGTTGAATCGAGAGATCCGAACTCGGTCTGCTAGCCGAGCTAGGTCCGCAAACCTATTCGTATTATTCGAGTCATCTTAACAGACGCTCTCGGTTTTCTGGTCTTAACTCGAGCTGTAGGGCAGCTACAGGGCTCATTGTCACAGACATCGATGGGGAATCATCATTCGCGTTCGTCTATTGAATCGAGAGCTCTGAACTCGGGCTGCTGCCCGAGCTAGGTTCGCGAAACTATTCGTAGTGTCCGAATGATCTTGCGAAGTGCTCTCTATTTTCTGCACTCAACTCGTGCTGGGGGATGGCTAAAGTGCTGCGGGTCACATATATCGATTTGCACACATCAGGCGCGTCTGTCGGTCGATTCCAGAGCTCGAAACTCGGTCTGCTGCTCGGACTAGGTCCGCAAAACTAATTTATTATTCGAGTCGATACTGTCGGTTTTCTGCACTTAACTCGGGCTGTAGGGGGGCTTTAGGGCTGGAATCACATGAGTGGGTTGGCAGACATCAGACGCGCCCGCCTGTCGCATTCAGAGGTCTGAACTCGGTTTGATACTCGAACTGGGTTGCGAAACTGTTTGTTTTTTGTTAGCGTTATCTTGAGAGGTCCCCCCTGCTTGCCTGCTCTCCTCTGAATCTGTCCTCACTGCTCTGAAATCGTTGGGCTGAAAAACTAGTCGTCTTTGGGGTTTTTTTACGACTATATTGTCAGGAAGCTCTACGAGTTCCCGGCGTAAGAAAGGTTGACGGTTTACCGCCGTCGCCAGTAACTCGTAGAGCTTCCCTAGCAAGTTATTGCTGGAAGCTGAGAGTAATTCCGGCGCGCTGGAGAGCTAGTTAGCAAGAAAAATCTGGACGGAACTTTTGCTGGACTTTTTTTTTTTTTTTTTTTTTTTTTTTTTTTTTTTTTTTTTTTGTTTTTTTTTTTTTTTTTATTCTTTTTTTTTCTTTGTTTTTTTCTTTTTTTTTTTTTTGTTTTTTTTTTTTTTTTTTTTTTTTTTTTTTTTTTTTTTTTTTTTTTTTTTTTTTTTTTTATTTTTTTTTTTTTTTTTTTTTTTTTTTTTTTTTTTTTTTTTTTTTTTCTTTTTTTTTTGGTCGGTTGAAAAGTTTGTTCTCGAAATTTGACAATTCGTTAGAGCTCTAGTATTTTTTCCCGTGATATTCGATCTTATTCCCGCTCGCCATCTTGATCTCAGCTCGATCGGGTACCTTTTACTGCCAAAAAGCAGGCAGGCGGGATCGGCCGTTTCGAGTCATCTTCATACGCGCTGTCGGTTTTCTGAACATAACTCGAGCTTCAGGACAGCTACAGGGCCAGTAAGCACAGCTAATCGATGTAGAATGATCAGGCGCGTTCGCCTGTTGAATCCAGAGGCTGAACTCGGTCTGCTAGCCGAGCTAGGTTCAAAAACCTATTCGTATCATCCGAGTCATCTTGACAGACACTCTCGGTATTTTGTTCTTAACTCGAGCTGTAGGGGAGCTACAGAGCTCATAGTCACAGTAATCGATTGGGAATCATCAGGCGCGTTCGTCTGTTGAATCGAGAGCTCTGAACTCACCCAGCTGCCTGAGCTAGAATCGCGAAACTATTCGTATTGTTCGAATCATCTGAAGAGGTACTGTCGCTTTCTAAACTTAACTCGCGCTGTAGGAGGCTACAGTGCTGGTGGGGACAGCAATCGATTTGGAGACATCAGGCGCGTCCGCCTGTGGACGCCAGAGCTTGGAACTCGGCCTCCTGCCTCAACTCGGTCCGCGAACCTGTTCGTATTGTTCGAGTCATCCTGAAAGATGCTGTCGGTTTTCTGCACTTAACTCGGGCTGTAGGGGAGCTGCAGGGCTGGTAATCACAGGAATCGATTCGGATACATCAGACGCGTCCGCCTGTCGCATTCAGAGGCCTGAATTCGGTCTGATACTCGAGCTGGGTTTCTAGGAAACTGTTCGTTTTGTTTGAGTTATCTTCAGAGGTGCTGTTGATTAGCGCGCGTAACTCGGGCTGTAGCAGAGCTACAGAGCTCGTACAGAAGACAATCGAGAAGCATCAGGGGGCGTTCGGCTGTTGCATCGAGAGGTCTGAAATCGCTTGGGCTGAAAAACTATTTGTTCTCTGCAATTTATTTTCTACATTATATATAGTCAGGAAGCTCTACGAGTCCCCCAGCGGTAAGAAAGGTTGACGGTTTACCGCCGGCGCCCAGTTTCCCGGGGGGCTCGCTGAGAGCTAAAGGGTTTAAGATTAGAAGCCGGACGGTGGTGGTGCCCGCCAGGAGATCCTTTCTGTCGCTCCAGAATCCTCGCAGCGCCTCGCCTGAGCCGGCAACGTGTCCAGGGGAGCTCCCGGCAAGCTTCCACGCTGCCTGCGCGCGTGCAGGCACGCGTGGAGGCGTTTCTGCCAGTGCTTCCGCAGCGATGCAGGGGGGCTTCCTAGAGGTCTCCAGGAAAGATTTCCCGTCACCAAAGGGTCTCTTCGCTCTTCGAGTTTTAAACGCTACCAAGTAGACGCTACCAATGACTCGTAGAGCTTCCCTAAGCTAGCAAAACTTCAGAAGAGTAATTCGGATGCAATGGCGGGCTAGTTGGATCGAAAAATCTCGACGGAACTTTTGCTGACTGTTGGTGAGTTAAAAATTCTTTTCTCGAAATTAAATTATTCGTGAGAGTTCCAGTTTTTCTTTCTGTGATATTCGATTTTATTCCTGCTCGCCATCTTGACCTCAGCTCGATCGGTTGAATATTACTATCTGAAAGCACTGTGGCGGAATCGGCCGCTTTCAGTCATCTTGATACGCGTTCATCGTTTTCTGGACATTACTCGAGCTTTAGGACAGCTACAGAGCTGGTGATTAGGCGCGTTCGGCTGTTGAGTTCGAAGGTCTAAACTCGGTCTGTTAGTCGAGGTAGTTCCGCCAACGTATTCGTATTATTCGAGTCGACAGAGTTTCGAGCTCTGGATTCGAAAGGCGGACGCAGTCTCCGAATCGATTCCAAATGCCAGCCAGCCCGAGACCGACAGCATCTCTCAGTGACTCGAATAATACAATAGTTTCGCGATTATTACTATAACTCGAGATATAGAAGAGCTACAGAGCGATATTAGAGAAAACCCGATTGGAATCAAGCAGTTTTGCGTTGTTGTCGAATCCAGAGCTCTCAACTCGGTCGGCTGCCCGATCTAGAATCGCGAAACTATTCCCTTTCTCGAAGTCATTTGAGAAAGTGCTCTCGGGCTTCTTCACTCATGCGCGCTCGCCTGTGGCTACAGGCTCGTGTCGCAGAATCGATTTTGAAGACATCAGGCGCGTCCGCCTGTCGAATCCAGAGCTCGGAACTCGGCCTGCTGCCCGAATTAGGTCTGCGAAACTATTGTATTGTTCGAGTCATCCTGAGAGGTGCTGCCGGTTTTCTGCACTTAACTCGGGCTGTAGGGTGGCTGCAGGGCTGGTAATGACAGGAGTCGATTTGCAGACATCAGACGCGTCCGCCTGTCGCATTCTTAAAAGTCGAAAACTTTTTATATGCAGTCCGAATGTTGGTAGGTGCTATCGGTTTTTTCTTTCAAACTTAAGTCGGGCTAGGAAGCTCTACGGGTCCCGGCGGTTTCCAAGGTTGACGATTTACACCGCAGGCCAGTTTGAAAGGATATTTGACAATTATTTTTTTCCCAATCTTTCAGAGCAGATTTTTGACCCGAGCATTGGTATATAAAACTTGATTCCTGCGAGCAGCTCCGCTCTTTCGAGACAGTTTTCCCCCCCCCCCAAAAGATTTGGAGGAACCGATGTTCACGGTTTTACACCCAGAAATGCAAATATGCTGTTTTTCTAGAAATGCTTTGAGAAGCGGGTCTGCTTGGAGCTGAGCATTTTCTACGCGTGCAAGGAAAGGCTCTACGATGTTCCGGGCTGATTGAAACTAACCACATTTGGCCCGCGAGGGCCACTGCTTCTACAACCAATATGAGTGCATGTTTAGCTTTGAGGACTTTCTACAACCTATCGCCTGTCGTGGTGGATACGATGGGGGAGTTTGCAGCAAGGGGACGGGGTGCGGCTTTTGGCTTCAAGTGGGTTTCATCAATCATAGATATGATTGTAATAAGAGTGTCTCGTGTTCTCCTCTCCCCTCCTCCTCCCCCTACTCCGTGTCCTCTAATATGCCTCTCGTTTGGAGGGATGTGTGCGAAGCCGCGTGGTGCCTGGAGGGTGCTACGATAACCGACGCCGAACTTAGTGCTGCTGAGGCGCTTACTAGCGCTGTTGTGCATTTGGCGCAGCAGATTCTGGCCGCCAGTTGACCCAGCTGGAACATCGGTCCGAAAACCAAAAAAAGGTTGGACGGTTTTCACCGCCGAGGCGCAGTTCGGGACGCACATGAAAAAATCTAGACGGAACTTTTGCTGACTTTTTGTGGGCGGTTGAAAAAGATGTCTCAAAATTTGACCGTTTCGTTAAGAGCTTGTTCGATCTTTTATATTCCCGCCTCGTCATCTTGAATCTCACAGCCCGATGGGGTCTGAATATTATTATCGCCGGGATCTGGGCCGTTTCGAGTCATCTGATACGCGCTGATGGTTTTATGAAACATAACTCGAGCTTTAGGACAGCTACAGAGCTGGTAAGCACAGTAATCGATAGAAACCCTCTTAGAATTCATGAGGCGCGTTCGGACCTGTGAATTCCAGGGGTCTGAACTCGTCTGTTAGCCGAGCTAGTCCGCACAAACCTATTCGTTATTATTCGAGACATCTTGACAGGAACTCTCTCGGTTTTCTGTACTTAACTCGAGCTATAGGACAGCTGATATTTACAGAAACCGATTTAGAATCATCAGTTGCGTTTGTCTGTCGAATCCAGAGCTCTGAACTCGGTCTGCTGCCCGATCTAGAATCGCGAAATTATTTGTATTGGTCGAGTCATCTTGAGAAATGCTCTCGGTTTTCTTCACTCAACTCGCGCTGAGGGGGGCTACAGTGCTTGTTGTCACAGGAATCGATTTGAAGACATCAGGCGCGTCCGCCTGTCGAGTCCAGAGCTCGGAACTCGGTCTGCTGCCCGAATCAGGTCCGCGAAACTACTGTATTGTTCGAGTCGTCCTGAGAGGTGCTGTCGGTTTTCTGCACTTAACTCGGGCTGTAGGGGGGCTGCAGGGCTGGTAATGACAGGAGTCGATTCGCAGACATCAGACGCGTCCGCCTGTCGCATTCAGAGGTCGAAACATATTCACTATGAGTCGGAATGTTGGTAGGTGCTGTCGGTTTTCTCAACTTAAAACGAGCTAGGAAGCTCTACGAGTATCCCTTGGAAGCCTATGGAAGAGAGGGAGGAGGAGGTACTTTCGGAGGAGCTTAGCAGGAAGAAGGAGGAGGTGTTGTCCAAACGATATGCTAAGATATTGGAGGATTACACGGAGTGGGAGTTCCAGGTGGGAAGGATTGCCGTTGAACTGAAGGGAGATTCTCAATGCGTTGTGAGGTGGATTCAAGGTTTGTACTTTACTGCCAATGTGCATTATGACAAGATTGTGGGCGGCATCCAGAATAAGTTAGACATTCTAGCTAAGAGATGTGGTGTGCAGGCGGCCTGTCTTGGGAGACATATCTTCAAGTGGGTATACAGAGAGGACAATACTGCTGCGGATGAGTTAACGCACAGAGCTAGGCAGGGCATTTGTAGAACACGTTTTAGGCATGATTTCCTATCCCATGTTAAAGCTAACGCTATTCTGATCGACGCCATTCGGGGAAGCTTCGATGGTGGAAGATCCTATCTGGGCGTAGGCTGTGGCTGGCAGAATGATTTTCATTTGTGCTCCTCTTCTGTTGCTGAATATCCTGTCACTCTTCCGAGTGGCGTGTGGGAGCCCAACGTGGCCTCTTCCTCTTTCCTCCTCCCCCCCTCGAGCACTATTACTGCAGCTGAGTTAGAGTCTGCCCGACAACTCCTTTTGGGAGTGGAGGAATGCCTGAATTTGGCAGGATACTAGGCCTCCCTGTGTGGCTATCGCCTGGGCGGTGACCCGACCCTGCTGTGGCGGCACGCAATACGCAAAAACAAAGGTTGACGGTTTAGCGCCGGCCGACCAATGGCAGGGACACGCGTGGCGGGGTCGGCCTGGGCAGCGCTTGAGAAGCGCTTTCCGGGGGAGCACCCCAGAGCTCACCAGGGAAAATTTCTGATCCCGAGGGTTCTTCTTTCGCTCTCCGGGTTTTTGGACGCTTACCAAGCTTCGGGGCGCTGAGAGCTTATTGGCAAGAAAAATTCCGACGGAAATTTTGGTGAACTGTGGTCGGTGTGGAAAATTTTGTTCTCCAAAATTTCAACAATCGTTAGAGCTCTAGTATTTTTTCCCGTGATATCGATCTTATTCCGCCTTCGTCATCTGGAATCTCAGCTTCGATCGGGTACCTTTGAACAACTCGAGATTCAGGGACAGCTACAGGGTTGGTAAAACACAGCCTAATCGATTTTCCCCCCCCCCCTCCCTCCCCCCCCCCCCCCCCCCCCCCCTCCCCCCTCCCCCCCCCCTGAATGATCAGGCGCAGTTCGCCTGTTGAATTCCAATCCAGAGGTCTGAACTCGGTCTGCTAGCCGAGCTAGGTCCGCAAACCTATTCGTAGTATTCGTGTCATCTTGACAGACACTCTCGGTTTTCTGTGTTTAAGTCGAGCTACAGGACAGCTACAGAACTGATACGTACAGAATATGATCCAGAATCATCAGTGGCCGTTGTATGTTGAAATCCCCAGGAGCTCTGAACAACTCGGTTATGCTCGCACATCTAGAATCGCGGGGGGGGAAAAACTCTTTTCGTCGGTTTGTTCGAGTCATCTTGGGGAATCCTTCCCGTTCTCTTTTGTCGTTGGGGGGGGCACCTCCAACTCGGGGCTGTGGGGGTTTGCATGGGCTGGACAATTACTGGAACGATTGTCGGGAGGGGACATGTTAGGTGCGGCCCCCGGTGCGCAGCTTACGGCCAAACCGCTCCGAACCTCCTGTTCGCGTCCTTGGCCCACCTAGTGTTTTCTTTCCCGCGAAAAACTATTTCCTATTGTCTGTTCGAGTCATCCTGAGAGGTGCTGTCGGTTTCCTGCACTTGACTCGGGCTGTAGGGGGGCTGCAGGGCCGGTAATCAGAGGAATCGGTTCAGAGACATCAGACGCGTCCGCCTGTCGCATGCAGAGGTCTGAACTCGGTCTGATACTCGAGCGAGGTTTCCCAAAACATTCGTATTTCGAGTCATCTTGAGAGGTGCTGTCGATTTACGCACGTAACTCGGGCTGTAGGAGAGCTACAGAGCGTACAGAAGACAATCCAGAAGCATCGGGGGCGTTCGGCTGTTACATCGGAGAGGTCTGAAATTGCTTGGGCTGAAAAACTATTTTTTCAGTGTAATTTTTTCGACATTATATGTTGTCAGGAAGCTCTACGAGTCCCCCGGCGGTAACGAAGGTTGAAACAAGCATTCCAGAACACGAAAATCTCGACGGTCAAACGTGCGTTCGACATCCTCTCTATCCCTTCCTGGCTCCAGTACGGTGTGCTCGTGCCTATGCCGTGTGAGGTCACTTCGCTTCTCTTTCAGGGGCTTCAGCTGCCGGATGTGGGAATCGATGCCCATATCAGGACAGGCGGGAACGACAGCCCCTCCTTGTGGAACCTGATTGTTGTTGCGATGTGGGCTCCTTTATTTAAGCTTTGGGATGAGCAGGGGATTGGGTTTCATTGTCTGGATCCAAATTCGGTGGGAGAAGTTTCAGCCTCGGTTCCTGTACACCACTTGCTATATGCTGACAATATCTATATCTTGGGATCTTCGGAGGAGGAGTTTAGGCGACAGGTAGGAGAAATGACAGAGACTTTGCGGGGATGGGGATTCGAATGGGAGATCGAGTCGCTCGAGGTCGCGTTTATCGGTTTCTCGGAGAAGCCAAAACATCCTATCCTGGTTCGGGTTCGGGATCAGATGGTGCCGTTCAAAGTAGTTGACGAGATGAATGTCTTGGGGAACAGCATATACTGTAGCTATAGGGAGGCGCACCAAGACCTTCGGCGACGGATCGGGTCCGCACGACGAGCCTTCCATGCGCATGCAGCCTATTTTAGATCGAAGGCAGTCCCTTTTTCGGCCAAGTGTAGGAGTTATATCACTCGGGTTCAGAGCATTCTCACTTATGGAAGTCAAGGTATTAGTTGGGACAGGGACTCTTTGCATAGCCTGAATGTCTTTGAGGGAAATTGCCTTTACCAGATGACGTCACCCCAAAAGCCAGCCTCCGAAAGTTGGGTAGTTTGGAAGCCAGCTCGACTCAGAATTGCTAGACGGATGTTCTTTGAAGCCAAGTGCCAGAGCGCAGTACAGAGAGTCCTTTATTCCTTGTGGCAGCTTGGAGCGGACATAGCATCATATTTCGGAGCCAATGCCGATTGCGGATATCAGATTCCTGAGTCGGAGCTGAGCCCAGGGATGGTCGCGGTCTCTTCAGTTACCAATGGGATGGTGGAGGTCTCTTCAGTTACCAATGGGATGGGTGCGGTCTCTTCAGTTACTAATGGGATGGGTGCGGTCTCTTCAGATACGAATGGGATGGGTGTGGTCTCTTCTGATATGCATGGGATGGTCTCTTCAGTTACCAATGGGATGGGTGCGGTCTCTTCAGTTACTAATGGGATGGGCGCGGTCTCTTCAGATACGAATGGGATGGGCGTGGCCTCCTCAGATATGCATGGGATGGTCTCTTCTGCTATGCCCTCTGATAGGGCCTCTTCTTCTCGAGATATTGAAGTTCCCTGTGAGCGGGGGGGGCCTAGGGACCCCCCCAGGCCCCCCCCGAAGCGTCGGAGGGTGGCAGTTCCTGGACCTGGACAACAGACGGTGTTTCCTCGAGCGCATCGAGACGCACGTCGGCTTCTGATGTGTTGTACCCCGAGGTGGGAGGAGAAAAGGACACTTGAGTCAGAATGTTTGCGTTCCCAGTGGAAGTGGAAGGAGGCCTCGAAACTGACACGATTAGGCAGTGCTAAGGGGCAGGCGACGGGTGAACATCCTTGGTGTTTCATGTTCCAGACGATATTTCCCTCGTTTGTGAATCTGGAGGATCGGTGGTGGAGGGCGTGCTCTTTCTCTTACTCTGACTTCGTTCAGTATTGCAGGCAGTTCCTGGAAGCTTGTACTTTGGGTTCTCTGTTTGACTTGTTTGTTGTCCGTGGAGGAACTGGAGGACGAGGAAACTACATAAAGGAGAGGGGGGAGGAGATGATGGCTCGTCCGTTGTCGGTGAAGGAGTCTGAGAAGCTGGCCCAGAGATTGGCCTCGAACAATGAACAGGAGCCGACTTGGGATCTGAGTGATGATGGGATCGGTCTGGAGCTGACGGGCGATTCGCTTCTTATCTGTAATTGGATCAACGGTCTCTGGAAGGTTGAAGGAGGAGAAGGAGGAGATGGGGCTTCTTATCTTAGGCGGGTCGCAAATATTATTTCTCTTTTGGAAGAATTGGAGGAGGAAGGAGTACGACCCCCCTCATGGGGCAATGACTTTATTCGACACATATATCGGGAGAGTAATACAGTAGCTGATGAACTTACCCATCTAGCACGGGAAGGCCAGATATTCAGAGAGCTGTTCCACCACCATATCTTCCGTCCTGATGTTCAAGACAACTTTCGAGTTATCGGCCTCCGCGGATCCTTCGATGGCGGAGTGTGTGCCCAAGGTGTGGGCGTTGGTTGGTTTCTGCAGATTGGATATATCCCTCGCTTCCATGATCCGTACCCTGACCCTGAACATAGAGATAAGAGAGCTCGTGTAGTCTCCCTCTTCCCCCAAGCCTCCTCTCCTTGTCCAATCATATGGGAAGTAGTAGGGCGTTGTGCACAGGCACTCCCCTCCCATAGCAGTATCACTGACGCTGAGCTTTCGGGTCTCGAGGGCCTCTTGCGGGCCGCAGCCCAGGTGGCCCAAGACCTCCAGCTGCAGAGAGACTAGGTAGGCACTTAACGGGCGCTGGGGCGCTCGGTGCCTGGTCAGCCTCCCCAAAAAAAAACGAAGGTTGACGGTTTACCGCCGGCGCCCAGTTGGTCGACCCGATCAGAAAGGACAAATTGGTGACTTTGGGTCGGTTTTGCGCAGATGTGAAAGATATTTGACTATCCATTTGAGAAAGCAGATTTTTACGCCGAGCAATGGCATATGAACTCCTCTCTGACAGCAGCTCAGCTCTGCCGATGCATTTTCTTGAGAGTTGACTTCCCGGGACTGATCGAATCTGAACATCGAAAAAAAATCGAAAATGAAGATTTCCGAAAAATCTTGATTTTTTGATTATATTTCGATTCTCAGCACTCTCACCAGTGTAAGGAGCTCTACGAGGTTCCCGGCGGTGACTAGGTTGACGGTTCACCGCCGGCGCCAGTTCCGGGGCGCTGGAGAGCTAGTTGGCAAGAAAAATCTCGACGGACCTTTTGGTGACTTTTGGTCGGTTGAAAATTTTGTTCTCGAAATTCCTCAATTCGTTTGAGCTCTAGTATTTTTTCCCGTGATATTCGATCTTATTCGCGCTCGCCATCTTGATCTCAGCTCGATCGGGTACCTTTTACGGCCAAAAAGCACACTGGCGGGATCGGCCGTTTCGAGTCATCTTGTCACGCGCTGTCGGTTTTCTCAAGATAACTCGAGCTTCAGGACAGCTACAGAGCTGGTGAGCACAGCTAATCGATTCAGAGTGATCAGGCGCGTTCGCCTGATGAACCCAGAGGTCTGAACTCGGTCTGCTAGCCGAGCTAGGTCCGCAAACCTATTCGTATTATTCGAGTCATCTTGACAGACGCTCTCGATTTTCTGTATTTAACTCGAGCTACAGGACAGCTACAGAGCTGATGCGTACAGAATCTGGTTCAGAATCATCAGTGGCCGTTGTCTGTTGAATCCAGAGCTCTGAACTCGGTCTGCTGCCCGATCTAGAATCGCGAAACTATTCGTATTGTTCGAGTCATCTTGAGAGATGCTGTCGGTTCTCTGCACTCAACTCGGGCTGTGGGGGGGCTGCATGGCTGGTAATCACTGGAATCGATTCGGAGACATCAGGTGCGTCCGCCTTTCGAATCCAGAGCTCCGAACTCTGTCTGCTGCCCGAACTAGGTCCGCGAAACTATTCGTATTGTTCGAGTCATCCTGAGAGGTGCTGTCGGTTTCCTGCACTTAACTCGGGCTGTAGGGGGGCTGCAGGGCTGGTAATCACAGGAATCGATTCAGAGACATCAGACGCGTCCGCCTGTCGCATGCAGAGGTCTGAACTCGGTCTGATACTCGAGCTAGGTTTGCCAAACTATTCGTATTGTTCGAGTCATCTTGAGAGGTGCTGTCGAACTACGCACGTAACTCGGGCTGTAGGAGAGCTACAGAGCTCGTACAGAAGACAATCCAGAAGCATCGGGGGCGTTCGGCTGTAACATCGGAGAGGTCTGAAATTGCTTGGGCTGAAAAACTATTTGTTCAGTGTAATTTGTTTCGACATTATGCGTTGTCAGGAAGCTCTAGGAGTCCCCCGGCGGTAACGAAGGTTGACGGTTTACCGCCGGCGCCCAGTCGTTGCCGAAGAGCTCTACAAGGTAAACCCGGAGAGCAAAGAGCACACACACACACACTGGACGGCTTTCCTGGCGAGCTCTCGGACGCGCGCCTGAAGCGCTTCTGAAGCTGCGGGGGGCTCCCCTGCAGCGCTTCCGAAGCGCTGCCAGGAACGTTTCCACGCGTGCCTGCACGCGTGCTGGCACGCGTGGACGCTTGCCGGAAGCTCCCCCGGACCCGCTGCCGGGCCCGGCAACTTTCTCCGGGGAACGTGGGGCGGCGGAGATGGGCTGCTGGCGGGCACTACCACCGTCCGGCTTCTAATCTCAAACCCTCTAGCTCTCAGAGAGCTCTCCGGGAAAAACCCACCCAAAGTTACCGCATCTTCTTCAGGACAGCTAGAGAGCTGGTTAGCACAGCTAATCGATTCAGAATGATCAGGCGCGTTCGCCTGTTGAAAGATCTGAAAAATCTTTCGATACAATGCCTTTCACTCCGCGTGCCATCTGTGCATGCTGCTTACCATAAATTGCTACACGATCCCGCAAACATCTGCCTTTAAGTGTTTTGGCCATGAAACACTTATCGTCATCTCGGAACTTGAACTTGGAAGTTTTAATGGTTGGACTAGCGGCCCTGAATAGAA
Source organism: Prorocentrum cordatum (assembly GCA_963575745.1). Taxonomy (NCBI): domain Eukaryota; class Dinophyceae; order Prorocentrales; family Prorocentraceae; genus Prorocentrum; species Prorocentrum cordatum. The sequence continues at coordinate 81,602 of CAUYUJ010020954.1, read as the reverse complement.
AATCGTCCTGAAAATTCAATACTCCACAAATTTCTGATTTCTCTTGAAAAATTTGGGCGATGCATTGTTCAAAAGGCGCGTTCGTCTGTTCCATCCAGAGGCCTGAACTCGGTCTGCTGGCCGACCTAGGTTCGCGAAACTATTCGTATTGTTCGAGTCATCTTGACAGATGCTGTCAGTTTTCTGCACTTAACTCGGGCTGTAGGAGGGTTACAGGGCTCGTACTCACCGAAATCAACTTGAAGACATCAGGCGCGTCCGCCTGCCAAATCGGGAGCTCAGAACTCGGTGTGCTGCACGAGCTAGGTCCGCGAACTATTCGTATTCTTCGAGTCATCTTGAGAGGTGCTGTCCGTTTTCTGCACTTAACTCGAGCTGTAAGGGGGCTGCAGGGCTGGTAATCTCTGGAATCGATTCGGAGACATCTGTCGCGTCCGCCTGTCGCATTCAGAGCTCTGAACTCGGTCTGCTGCCTGAGCTAGGTCTGCGAAACTATTCTTATTGTTCGAGTCGTCTTCAGAGGTGCTCTCGGTTTTCTGCACTTAACGCGGGCTGTAAGGGGCCTGCAGGGCTGGTAATCACAGGAATCGATTCGGAGACTTCAGGCGCGTCCGCCTGTTGCATTCAGAGGTCTGAACTCGGTCTGATACTCGAGCTAGGTTTGCCAAACTATTCGTATTGTTCGAGTGATCTTGAGAGGTGCTGTCGATTTTCGCACGTAACTCAAGCTGTAGGAGAGCTACGGAGCTCGTGCGCACAGGAAACGATCCAGAAGCATGAGGGGCGTTTGGCTATTGCATCGAGAGGTCTGCAATCGCTTAGGCTGAAAAACTATTCGTTATCTGCAATTTTTTCGACATTATATATGGTCAGGAAGCTCTACGAGTCCCCCGGCGGTAAGAAAGGTTGACGGCTTACCGCCGGCGCCCAGTGGGCCCCCGGCAACCTTTCTTACCGCCGGGGACTCGTAGAGCTTCCTGAAAATATATAATGACGAGAAAAATTTCAGAACGAATAATTTTTCAGCCCAAGCGATTTCAGACCATGCAACAGCCGAACGCCCCCGATGTTCTCGATTGTCTTCTGTACAAGCTCTGTAGCTCTCCTACAGCCCGAGTTACGTGCGTAAATCGACAGAAATCCTGAAGATGACTCGAACAATACGAATAGTTTGGCAAATCTAGCTCGAGTATCAGACCAAGTTCAGGCCTCTGAATGCGACAGGCGGACGCGTCTGATGTCTCCGAATCGATTCCTGTGATTACCAGCCCTGCAGCCCCCCTACAGCTCGAGTTAAATGCAGAAAACCGACAGCATCTCAGGATGACTCGAACAATACGAATAGTTTCGCGGACCTAGTTCGGGCAGGAGACCGAGTTCCGAGCTCTGGATTCGATAGGCGGACGCGCCTGATGTCTCCGAATCGATTCCTGTGACTACCAGTACTGTAGCCACGCCACAACCCGATTTAAGTAGAAAACCGACAGCACCTCTTAAGATAACTCGAACAATACGAATAGTTTCGCGAGTCTAGAGCGGGCAGCAGACCGAGTGCAGAGCTCTGGATTCAACAGACAAACGCGACTGATGACTCTGAATCGGTTTCTGTAAGCATCAGATCTGCAGCTGTCATATAGCTCGAGTAAAATACACAAAACCGAGAGCGCCTGTCAACATAACAAGAATAATACGATAGGTTTGCGGACCTAGCTCGGCTAGCAGACCGAGTTCAGACCTCTCGATGCAACAGACGAACGCGCCTGATCATTCTGAATCAATTAGCTGTGTTTACCAGCTCTGTAGCTGTCCTAAAGCTCGAGGTATGTTCAGAAAATCGACAGCACGTATTAAGATGACTCGAAACGGCCGATCCCGCCTGGACGCTTTTTCGCAGTAAAAGGTACGCAATCGAACTGAAATCAAGATGGCGAGCGGGAATAAGATCGAATATCACGGGAAAAAATACTAGAGCTCTAACGAATGTTCGAATTTCGAGAACAAAAGTTTCAACCGACCAAAAGTCACCAAAAGGTCTGTCGAGATTTTCCTTGCCAGCTAGCTCTCCAGCGCCCCGGAATGACTCTTAAGCTTCCAGCAATAACTTGCTAGGGGAAGCTCTACGAGTCAAGCTCCGTCGAGATTTTTCGAGCCCACTAGCTCTCCAGCGGCCCGGAATTACTCTTAAGCTTCCAGCAACAACTTGCTAATGGAAGCTCTGCTGTCGGAGGAGAGTTTCTATGCCAATGCGACGCGCAAAAATCTGCTTTCTCAAAATAAATGATTAAATATCTTTCGAACTGGGATCCGACGGTAAACCGTCAACCAGGTTTTTTGCGGGCTTTGCGGTGGGGTCCTCCAGCACATGCAAGCAGCGGTGCTCCCCGCGGCCACCAGGCGCAAGTGGCTCTACCGAGCGTGTGAGACGCTATCTATAATAGACGCAATCTGCGAGATTGCGTGAATTAGCTTCGAGGCGGCCGTTAACTCACAGACCGTCACGGTTGACTCCCTATCGAGGCCAAACGCCTCCTCGGCAATCACGTGACACTGTATAGCATTATTATGTTCTACAAAAGCCTGCAGCCACCAGCCTCCCCCAGCCCCAATATCCGAGGTGCCTCCGTCGAAGTAACCCTCTCAATCCTAACACTTTCGAAGTATATAAAGGGGCAAGATACTCGTTTCTCTTCGATGTGTGTGGGCAAGCTCTGCAAGCCCACGTGAGTTCATCAGCATAACTGTTACCCTCCCTATAAAGATGTTTGATTGGGTCAGCCCCCGCGCACGCAGTTCTCAAACAGGTGTCCGTTATAGCATCAAGAGTGTTTTGTGCCGCCTCCAAGGTGTTATTATAGCCCATGTTCGTGCACTTCCAGTGCCCTCTTATCCATTGGACCACACACAAGCTATCACCCAGTATTTCAAATGGAATCTTATCCGCCTCATAGTCAAAGATAGTCTCATTTTCAAAGTTATGAGCAATGCGACGCGCAATCCTATCATTATTAACTTTCGTCTCCTCCTCCTCCGTACGGGCAACCGAAACTCTAGGTTTGGCCAGATAGTCAAGAATGGCGGGCAGGTGCAATCTTTTGAGCAACTTCTCAACGAAAATCGACCAATCTTCTTTCCCAAACGTCATAGTCTCCCACCATTTAGTGTTGCCATCTTGATCCGCAATGAAGACATCTTCCCATTTTCTCCAGCCGACGTATTTAGTACCACCACGCCATCCAAGAAGAGCAGCCTGGGAATCCCTCGAGCGCGCAGCGAACGCGCGACGATGAGCGGCCCAGTCACCTGACGCATGCATCATGCCCAACCGCGCCTGAGAGTAGGCGTTGAGTTTGAAGACATTCACGTTTGCGCCAGAGGGACGTGCCTCTCGCGGCTCACTATCATGGCTAGAAGAGGGGAGGTCCCGTGGTCGCTTACTTCCCTGTGGGGCAGCCGGCAGACTATCGGCGGAAGCGATGGGGTCATCATTCACCTGAGCAATACACCGTCTCTTTTGACTGCCCCTCGGCGAACATATTTCATCCCGATCTCTTTTGTCGCATGGGCGCTGGGGCTGTCTGACACGCTTGGCGAGCTCCTCCTGGCTCGCCGTGAGACTCGGGCCAGGGCACCGCTTCTCTCCCCTGGCGGCCAGACGGGTCTCCACAATCTGCCTGCGACGGTTCTTGGCCGCGGGCGTGGGTTCGCTCTCGCCTTCGACTGGGGGGGCTGTGGCCGCAGGACTGACAGTGCCTTGGGATTCTCGCTGGCTGCTCCTTTCTTCCAGGAGCCTGGCGCACTCTAACAGATGCGCCACCTGCAGCGGATCACTCAAAGGAACTCTTATTCTGGACGCAGACGACACACGACCAGAAGAACAATGAGCATCCTTTTTGTTCGGCTCCAAAGAAGCTCTTATACTGGACGCAGACGACACACGACCAGAAGAACGTTGACAATCTTTCTTGTGCTCCGTCAGTCCCCCACGGCTATCAAACATAGCCGCAGGTCTCTGGGGCTCAGGCGAAACACTCTGAGACAAAGCACGAGGCGGACAATGAGAATGAATAAAGTGTGTACTGTGTGTGTGCAGCGTAGCTGTCGGAATATAACAAGGCAACTGATCGAAAGAACTTCCTCTCTCAACCTGCGGCACAGAGGACATCGAACGAGGGTGTGTATGCTCTCCACTGTTCGTGTGCAGCGTAGCTGTCTGAATATAACTGGGCAACGTGTCGAAAGAACGGTCATCAACCTGCGGCACAGGCAACAAAGAATGGACATGTGTTGAATCATCACTGTGAGTGTGCAAAGACGAATGGACATGTGTGTGAGCCTGACTGTACGTGTGCAGCGAAGCTGTCGGATCAACATGTACTCTGTCCGTGTGCAGCGCAGCTGTCGGGATATTTTGACACGCAAAGCCTCTGGCAAAGCAAGCGACATCTTTGGCCCAGAGCCAGTTCTTGTGAATGAAGAGTTCCACCGCCGACAGAAATCCAAGGTTGGCGAACTGGTCGCGAGCATACTTGAACCTCCTCTTTTGGTAGACCGTCCAATCTTCATTCACTCCTTTCCTCCTTCCTCCGATGATGGCTAATAGCTTTCCTTCCCAGGAGAATATTTTTTGTGCCGTGATGTTGTCAATCGTCATCCCCTCAATTGCGAAAAGTAGCTTACTCTGGATACGGAGTCGGTATCGCTGGAATCGTCTCTCAATCGGGATGCGATGACTTCTATAATATTCAATGTCGGCAAAGAAGGCACCACGGGCACGATCCAAGTTGAACTGCAGATCGCTATGCTGCGTCCAATATCTGTCCAACCTGTAACCCAGGATGTCCAAAGTGTTAACGCATTCAAGTTTATACGTGTGGGCCTGGATATGAAGAACTACATCATTCGAGCCATTGACGCCAAAGGGGATGAGCTTGAGAGAGGATGGTTTCCAATTGAGGCCGGCCTGGAGCAGGGGGAGAGTGAGCTCAGTCACCATGGTCCTGAGCTGCCGTTCATCTCTAGCGTACAGCAGCAGATTGTCCGCCCAGAGGGCATGCGAAATCGTCGATCTAGTGGGCATGGGAACGGGGGACTCGACAACATAACCCAGATCACGCCCTGGCCAGGTCCCGACGATATCATTCCACAAGGCCACACTCACCACTTTGAATAAGAATGGTCCGTCCACCCCGCCCGTCCTGATACTCCGATCCCAACCAATCCAATCCAAATTCTGGGTCCCTTCGAAGGTGGCTTTACACGTGTTTTCGGTCATAGGACAAAGAAGGGCGTAAATCAAAGCGGGGTCAAAACCAAGCTTCTCCATACTTTGTAACGCTAGCTTGATAGTAACGTGGTCAAACGCCTGGAGTGCATCGAGGCTGGCCAGATAGAGCTTCTCCCCTTTTCCCCATTGTGCCGCATGTTGGCAAAGATGTTTGGTAAACGATGTGACCTCAGAAACCTTCCTGAACTGCACAAACCCATACATGTTAAGAGAGTGTTTGATATTCACCAGATGTTGTTCCCCTTTAATGACTAGGACATGGTTGTACCACTTCTGGACCAGGCTCAGGAGGCAGATCGCCCTAGTCTCTGAGAGCTCCTGAATGGACGGCGCCTTCGGGATGAGAGTTACCAGAAACCTCTTCCAATCCGAGGGGACCTGTTGACGACGATTAGCGATCAGGCTGAAATGATGTCGGATTGTCTTGAGGCTGGCAAAGGGGATGAGCTGCAGCATCTCCCGTGTCACTTGGTCGGGTCCAGCCGCCCCACACTTGAGGCGAGCCCTCGCTCGCAAGATGTCATGCATGGTGATGCTCACGCACTGGGACTGGTTGAGCTTCGATGCCAGACCTTCCAGAATCGACTGCACCTCCCTCCTCGCCCCGTAGTCCTCCACCCTGTCTTTCAAGTACCTCCCAATTTCCACCTGTTTGGCCTCGACATCGTAAGTAAGTTCCCACTCCCCCGTCATCTTTTTGACTTTAAGCGCCTGTGCTTGTGTACGTAATTTACGCTGTTCAACTTTGTGTTTGTATTCGAGCATGTCGGCATCATATTGTTTTCGCAGTGGTTTGATCAATCTCCGAAGACTCCTGACTTCATTCTGGCATCGAAGTTCTCTGGGCCAAAGAGCACGCCGTAACAGCCGTTCGAGCGTCCAAAGACGTTCCGGCCTCACAGGTGCCCGAAGTGCGGCCACCTGGCGGCTAGGGATACTTGCCGCCGTATCTGCGATGATCTGGCTGAGTGTGCCCTTGCCCTGCCTCCTATGCTCGCCCTCCTCCTCCTTCACGGGTCTCACGTCCCTTTTGATGTCCTCCTCCTCCTCCTCTTCAACCAAAGACTGTAATGGGCGATACCGAGAGCCTGCATCTTGAAACTGCCGTGACAGGGCACGGTCGAAGCTGGCGGCAGCCGCGGTAGGGTCCACGGGTTCCCATTGATGCAAGGCCGCTCGCTTTCTATTCTTGCAGCGTCGCCGCCTTCCCACAGCAACCGCAAGATGAACTAGTTTGTGGTCGCTGATCTCCTGGATTGTGGCCGATCTCCCTGGGGCCCGAATCCACTCAGCAGTAGTCCCCGAGTCGAATTGATCAGAAGCACTGATGCCTATATAGTCGAGCACCGCCTCCCCTCGGGGTGCTGCCCTACCTCGCCAAGTCGCACAGCGAGGGCCAAACGTGTTTGCCAGCCGTAAACGATGCACACTGCAAAATTCTGTGAATAGGAACCTCATCTCCTCCAATTGTTTCTTCCTCACACCCTCCCTTCCTCCTCTGAATAGTACCTCCACCTCTTCCTTCACTCCCATACCAGTGATAGCACGGCCGTTGGCGATAATATTGGGAGCCATCTCAACGTTGGCATCCGTAAACAAGATAAGCATGTCTGGCTGCTCGGGGTGACGTCTGCGATACTCTCTGATCCTCCTCTTCACCTCCTCCAACACTTGACTGAATTCCCTCACCTCCTCATCCTTATCATCTGCATATGGCAAGTACAAGCAAACAATAGCGGCTGGCCTGAACCATGCAATGACGAACCTTGGTCCGCGCTCAATGTCACGTAGCAGAGCCTTCCATGGGCCCTTCCACAAAATAGCTGCTTTCTTACACGAAGAGCGTTCCATGTGCCACCCATCCCCAGCAAGAATCTTTCGACTGTCCGTGAAAAACTGTGCCTCCTGGAGTCCCAACAGGAAAATGCCTCTGTCGTTGGCAGCATCCAGGATAGCTTTGGAAAACTGTGGGCCTCTTTTCTCAATATTCCATGTGCCCACTCTGGCAATCCACTCATGTCATTCAGCCCTCAGATCAGCCTGGAGCTGTGCCGTATTGATGGCAGGGTCCAAGACGGCCAGAGCGGGCAGAATCTCATAGTTCGTTGCTGGGTTAAAGACGGCGATGACCTTGCCATTTGTGGTGTCGTTGGGGAGCTTTCCCCAGAAGTGTGTCGTAGGTGGTCCCAACTCCGCTCGAACAATAATTTCCAGGGCTGCATTGACATGGCGCCTGAAAATGTTCTGAAACTTACCTGCGCAATTAACATGTGGTTGTTTGTGTGGGGCCGCCTCAACGATGACTTTGATACTACCCTGTGCCTCTGTAGCCTGTTTGGCCACATCAGTCAGTGTTTTACTGGTTCCACTATGCACTGCCGCGAGGAGTCTTTGACGCATATCCCACAATATTCTGGAGTCGGTCCCCATGGTGAAAAAGATTCTAATGCGACTGTATCCGAATGTGCGACCATCATTTTCTTCTTGAGTACGTGGTGTGTCAATCCTGCCTTCCGCCGAGGTGCTGGCTACGATCGGAAAAAGAACAATCTCATTGAGGATATCATTTACCTGTGATTGTGTCAGCATCTGGCGGCCTCGTTGCTCATAATTTTTCCAGTCCGTCACCCAGCCCTTGATTTCAATGAAAGACGGGTTCCAGGTCGCACGAGTAAAGGCCCCAGACATCCGAGAAGACACCCCATTGCTGGACCCTGACTCCGATCTAGTTTGAAGTGCGTTGAATTCTGTTCTCAGTGCTGACAAGGATGCTGCATTATCAGTAATCTCGCGTCTCATTGAGGCAATTGACGCCGTGTGCGTCGCCAGTGTCGCCTCCATGGGGGCAAGGCGTGCAGTGAGGGTCTCATTCAGCTGTATCCTCTGGGCATCAATCATCGCACTCTGAGCGCCAGCCCACCAAGCAGGGGGCTTGTCATCCGTTCTGTCACCGCTGCGGCTCCTCTGGTCCCCGCCTCTTCGCCTGCTGTCAACCAGGCCCGAGACTGGTGGTTGCGCCCGCTGGGGGCCAAAGGGTCCAGCCGCTGTGTTCTCCTCCATCCTGAGATCTGGGAAATCGAGGGAAGAAAGAGCACTGTCTCCGTCGATACTGTGGAACTCACCTACAGCTGATTCTGATAGCACACTGGGGGGTAGCTTTCTGCTTTCCCACGAGGGACTTCTCTGAGTATTCCACGCCGTCTTTGCAAATGACAAGAAATGTAGTGTCCTCCAGCAATCACGACCTCCAAAGAGTGTGTACGGTACTCAGGCAAAAGACACTCTGCGGCACACGTACGGGAATCTGAATCAAACAAAGAATGAGTGTGTACGGTACTCAGGCAAATGACACTCTGCAGTAACGCGTACGGTAAGGGAAACCAAAGAAAGCAGCACGGCACAATGCCGCTCGAGACGAGGGCCCAGCGGGAGCCCCCAGCCGCCAGACCCCTGAGGAGGGAGGCAACCAGGTTACCGCCGGGGCCCTCGTAGAGCTCTGAATAGACAAGTGAGATCCGAGATAACAGCAGGAAAGCGCTTCTCAATATCAGCTTCAAAAATAAAGAAATCGTGTTTTCGGTCGTACACAATACTGGTTCCCCGCAGTCTTTTCATCGATATAATGTAGCTAGAGCCCTAAGGATTGCACCATCCAAACCGCCATCATTCACTGCATAGAGTAAAAATTCGAATTTGCAAAATGAACTTCAAAATCTCTTGCTATCTTCCAAAAACCGACCCCAGGTCACCACATTGTCCTCCCGGGCCGGCTTGGCCAACTAGCCGCACCCCGCGCCCGAATTCCTCTCGCTCATCGGTGCCGAAGAGCTCTACGAGGTATTTTCGCAAAGCCGACCAAAAGTCACCAATTTGTCCTTTCTGGTCGGGTCGACCAACTAGCTCCCCGCGCCGGAATTTCTCTAGCTCGTCGATGCCGAAGAGCTCTACGAGGTATTTTTCTTGCCAACTAGCTCTCCAGCGCCCCGGAATTACTCTTAAGCTTCCAGCCACAACTTGCTGAGGGAACTTCTACGAGTCTGTCCTGAAGCTCGAGTTATCGTGAGAAAACCGTCACCGCGTGACAAGATGACTCGAAACGGCCGATCCCGCCCGTGTGCTTTTTGGCAGTAAATGGTACCCGATCGAGCTGAGATCTAGATGGCGAGCGAGAATAAGATCGAATATCACGGGAAGAAATACTAGAGCTCTAACGAATGTTCAAATTTCGAGAACGAAATTTTCAACCGACCAAAAGTCACCAAAAGGTCCGTCGAGATTGTTCTTGCCAACTCTCCAGCGCGCCAGAATTACTCTGAAGCTTCCAGCAATAACTGGGCGCCGGCGGTAAACCGTCAACCTTTGTTACTGCCGGGGGACTCGTAGAGCTTCCTGACAACATGTAATGTCGAAAAAAATGACACAGAACAGGTAATTTTTCAGCCCAAGCAATTTCAGACCTCTCGGATGCAACAGCTGAACGCCCCCGATGCTTCTGGATTGTCTTTTGTACGGGCTCTGTAGCTCTCCTACAACCCGAGTTACGTGCGTAAATCGACAGCACCTCTCAAGATGACTCGAACAATACGAATAGTTTGGCAAACCTAGCTCGAGTACCAGACCGAGTTCAGACCTCTGCATACGCGTATGATGTCTCTGAATCGATTCCTGTGATTACCAGCCCTGCAGCTCCCCCTACAGCCCGAGCTAAGTGCAGGAAACCCACAGCACCTCTCAGGATGACTCGAACAATACGAATAGTTTCGCGGACCTAGTTCGGGCAGCAGACAGAGTTCGGAGCTCTGGATTCGATAGGCGGACGCGCCTGATGTCTCCGAATCGATTCCAGTGATTACCAGCCATGCAGCCCCCCTACAGCCCGAGTTAAGTGCAGAGAACCGACAGCATCTCTCAAGATAACTCGAACAATACGAATAGTTTTGCGATTCTAGATCGGGCAGCAGACCGAGTTCAGAGCTCTGGATTCAACAGACAACGGCCACTGATGATTCTGAATCAGATTCTGTACGCATCAGCTCTGTAGCTGTCCTGTAGCTCGAGTTAAGTACAGAAAACCGAGAGCGTCTGTCAAGATGACTCGAATAATACGAATAGGTTTGCGGACCTAGCTCGGCTAGCAGACCGAGTTCAGACCTCTGGGTTCAACAGGCGAACGCGCCTGATCATTCTGAATCGATTAGCTGTGCTTACCAGCTCTGTAGCTGTCCTGAAGCTCGAGCTATCTTGAGAAAACCGACAGCGCGTGACAAGATGACTCGAAACGGCCGATCCCGCCAGTGTGCTTTTTGGCCGTAAAAGGTACCCGATCGAGCTGAGATCAAGATGGCGAGAGCGAATGAGATCAAATATCAAGGGAAAAAATACTAGAGCTCAAACGAATTGAGGAATTTCGAAAACAAAATTTTCAACCGACCAAAAGTCACCAAAAGGTCCGTCGAGATTTTTCTTGCCAACTAGCTCTCCAGCGCGCCAGAATTACTCTTAAGCTTCCAGCAATAGCTTGCTAAGGGAAGCTCTACGAGTTACTGGGAACCGGTGGTAAACCGTCAACCAAGTTATCGCCGGGCACCTGCTCTACGAGTTACTGGGCGCCGGCGGTAAACCGTCAACCTTCCTTACCGCCGGGGGACTCGTAGAGCTTCCTGACAATATATAATGTGGAAAAAATGGAGAGAACTAATAGTTCTTCAGCCCAACCGATTTCAGATCTCTCGATGCAACAGCCGAACGCCCCCGACGCTTCTGGATTGTCTCCTTTGCGAGCTCTGTAGCTCTCCTACAGCCTGAGTTACGTGCGTAAATCGACAGCACCTCTCAAGATGACTTTAACAAAACAAATAATTGAGCAACCCAGCTCGAGTATCAAACCGAGTTCAGACCTCTAAATGCGAGAGGCGGACGCGTCCGATGTCTGCGAATCGACTTCTGTGATTACCAGCTCTGCAGCCCCCCTACAGCCCGAGTTAAGTGCAGAAAACCGACAGCACCTCTCAAGATGACTCGAACAATACAATAGTTTCGCGGACCTAGTTCGGGCAGCAGACCGAGTTCCGAGCTCTGGATTCGACAGGCGGACGCGCCTGATGTCTTCAAATCGATTCCTGTGACCACCAGCGCTCTAGCCCCCCCAGCCCGAGTTGAGTGCAAAAAAACGAGAGCACTTCTCAAGATGACACGAACAATACGAATAGTTTTGCGATTCTGAATCGGGCAGCAGACCGAGTTCAGAGCTCTGGATTCAACAGACGAATGCGACTGATGATGCTGAATCCTTTTCTGTCAGAATCAGCTCTGTAGCTATCCTATAGCTCGAATTAAGAACAGAAAATCGAGAGCGTCTGTCAAGATGACTCGAATAATACAAATAGGTTTGCGGACCTAGCTCGGCTAGCAGACCGAGTACAGACCTCTAGACTCAACAGCCAAACGCGCCTGATCATTCTGAATCGATTAGCTGTGCTTACCAGCTCTGCAGCTGTCCTAAAGCTCGCGTTAGGTTGAGAAAACCGTCATCGCGTGTCAAGATGACTCAAAACGGCCGATCCCGCCAGTGTGCTTTTTGACAGTAAAAGGTACCCGATCGAGCTGAGATCAAGATGGCGAGCGGGAATAAGATCGAATATCACGGGAAAAAATATTAGAGCTCAAACGAATTGAGGTATAGAGAGCCCGACTCGACTGGACTCGACAGGCGGACGCGCCTGATGTCTTCAAATCGATTCCTGTGACAACAAGCACTGTAGCCCCCCTCAGCGCGAGTTGAGTGAAGAAAACCGAGAGCACTTCTCAAGATGACTCGACCAATACAAATAATTTCGCGATTCTAGATCGGGCAGCAGACCGAGTTCAGAGCTCTGGATTCGACAGACAAACGCAACTGATGATTCTAAATCGGTTTCTGTAAATATCAGCTGTCCTATAGCTCGAGTTAAGTACAGAAAACCGAGAGAGTTCCTGTCAAGATGACTCGAATAATACGAATAGGTTTGCGGACCTAGCTCGGCTAACAGACCGAGTTCAGACCTCTGGATTCAACAGGCGAACGCGCCTAATGATTCTACATCGATTAGCTGTGCTTACCAGCTCTGTAGCTGTCCTAAAGCTCGAGTTATGTTCAGAAAACCATCAGCGCGTATCAAGATGACTCGAAACGGCCAGATCCCGCCGATAATAATATTCACCCCATCGAGCTGAGATCAAGATGACGAGCGGGAATAAGATCGAACAAGCTCTAACGAACGGTCAAATTTTGAGAACATAATTTTCAACCGACCACAAAAAGTCAGCAAAAGTTCCGTCGAGATTTTTCAGTGCGTCCGAACTGGCGCCGGCGGTGAACCGTCAACCTAGTCACCGCCGGGAACCTCGTAGAGCTCCTTGCACGCGTGAGAATGCTCAGCTCCAAGCAGACCGCTTCTCAGAGCATTTCTGGTGTGGACCTATAGCATTTCTGCCGAAGAGCTCTACGAGGTACGATGCGCGGGGCCCTGCGAAGCGCACAAGGAAGATCTGCCAAGGAGCCTGGAAGAACTGCCGAAGCTCTGCCAAAGCTCTGCCTAGTAAAAGTGCATTCAGAGAGCTCATATTAAGACGGAGAGGCCCTCATAGTCGTACCTCGTAGAGCTCTTCGACGAGATGAGCTAAGAGGAATTCGGGCGCAGGGTGGAGCTAGTTGGCCGACCCGACCAAAAGAGACAATGTGTTAACCTGGGGTCGGTTTTTGAAACTTTGTGCAAGATTTGACAATTCGTTTTCAGAAAACGGATTTTTCTCACATACAGTAAGCTATGGCGCACCTGCTGGTAAAATTTTCAGGGCTCTAGGGGCAATATTACTGTCAAAAGACTTGCAGGAACCGACTTTGCCTGCAGTGCAGTTTGGCAGGTGACGGTGGTTGGCTTTACTTAACTCGAGCTGTCAGCAAGCTACAGACCTCTCACGCACACCAGTCGATGCAGAATGATCTGGCGCGTCACACTGGAAGCTCGAGAGTTCCTAGAAATGGCTGAGTCAGGAGTTATGCTCGAAATACTGTCTCTATGTATGCGTGTTGCGAACGGTGTTTCGATGATAACTCGAGCTGAGTGCATGCTATGCATGCCAGGTACATTCCAATCGAAGTAGCGACATGCGAGACATCGAATGGGAGCCTCGAGAGTGCCCAAATTGATTAGAATTTTCAAAATCAATGAAAAATATCGATTTGTACAATTTTGTATTTTTTGTGTCGGATGATTTTTTTTCTAATTTATATCGATCTATGGGTGACCTAGAGAGTTCTGGTGCATTTTTGTCGACGCAGAATGGTCTCGCGCTCTCACTGAGAGCGCGAGACTTCATATGAATAGCTTCGCTGGGAGTGAGAACTTTGGTCCAGCCGGCCGAGGCGGACAATGTGACAACTTTTGGGTGGTTTTGCAATTTTTTGAAAGATATTTGACAATTCATTTTGAAAAAGCAGATTTTTACTCCGAGCATTGAGATATAAACTTCGTTCCCTGATCAGCTCGGCCATCTAGAGTCATTTTCAGTACCAGTTCACTTGAAGGAACCGACTTCATGTTGACTCCGAAAAAATCTCAACTTGAAGTTTTTGTAGAAAAGCTCCCAGAAGCTCCCGCTTTGATGCTGAGCTTTCTCACGGATTCAAGGAGCTCTACGAGGTTCCCGGCGGTGACCAGGTTGACGGTTCACCGCCGGCGCCAGTTGGCAAGAAAAATCTCGACGGACCTTTTGCTGACTTTTGGTCGGTTGAAAATTTTGTTCTCGAAATTTGACCATTCGTTAGAGCTCTAGTATTTTTTCCCGTGATATTCGATCTTATTCCCGCTCGCCATCTTGATCTCAGCTCGATCGGGTAACTTTGAAGGCCAAAAAGCACTGTGGCGGGAACGGCCGTTTCGAGTCATCTTGATACGCGCTGTCGGTTTTCTGAACATAACTCGAGCTCTAGGGCAGCTACAGAGCTGGTAAGCACAGCTAATGCATGCAGAATGATCAGGCGCGTTCGCCTGTCGAACCCAGAGGTCTGAACTCGGTCTCTCAGCCGAGCTAGGTCCGCAAACCTGTTTCTATTATTCGAGTCAACTTGATACGCGTTGTCGGTATTTTCTACTTAACTCGAGCCGTAGGGCAGCTACAGTGCTGGTGAGCACTCGTATCGCACTCAGAATGATCAGACGCGTTCGTCTGTTGAATCCATAGGTCTGAACTCGGTCTGCTAGCCGAGCTAGGTCCACAAACCTATTCGTACTATTCGAGTCCACTTGATGCGCGTTGTCGGTATTTTGTATTCAACTCGAGCTGTAGGGCAGCTACAGTGCTGGCAAGCACACCTATCGCACTCAGAATAATCAGGCGCGTTCGCTTGTTCAATCCAGAGCTCTGAACTCGGTCTGCTAGCCGAGCTAGGTCTGCAAATCTATTAGTATTATTCGGGTCAACTTGATACGCGTTGTCGCTATTTTCTACTTAACTCGAGCTGTAGGGCAGCTACAGTGCTGGTAAGCTCAGCTATCGCACTCAGAATAATCAGGCGCGTTCGCCTGTTGAATCCAGAGCTCTGAACTCTGTCTGCTGCGCGATCTAGAATGACGAAACTGTTCGTATTCTTCCAGTCATCTTGAGATCTACTGTCGGCGTTCTGCACTTAGCTCGGGCTGTAGGGGGGCTGCAGGGCGGGTAATCACAGGGATCGATTCGGAGACATCAGACGCCTCTGTCTGCTGCATTCAGAGGTCCGAACTCGGTCTGATACTCGAGTTGGGCTCAAAAACTATTCGTTCTCTGCAATTCTCTTCGACATTATATGTTATCAGGAAGCTCTACGAGTCCCCCGGCGGTAACAAAGGTTGACGGTTTACCGCCGGCGCCCATTGAGATCTGGTATTTTTCGCACCTGTAGTGAGTTATTTTGCGTTCGCGAATAAATTCTCAGGTCTGTAGGTGTAGTATTACTATCAAAACACTTGGCGAAACCATCTCCGGATAAAAACATAAAAACGTGTTTTTTCGAGTTTTCTGGGATTTTCTTCCAGAGGCTACCTGTATATGTAGCGAGCAGGGCCGTGCGAGAAAAGAGCTCTACGAGGGCCCCGGCGGTAATCTGGTTGACGGTTTACCGCCGGTTCCAGTAAACGGCGCCCCTGCAAGCGTCTCCTGCGAGGTTTCCAGCGTCCCACGCATCGTTTCAAGCGGCACGGCAGAGATCCCCGTGCGGCTTTGGAGCGCTTCGCGCTCCGCGCCTGGCTTCGCTATCCGGTTTTGGACGCTCATAAGTGCCTCGCTATCCGGATGCTGGACGCTTACAAGTAACTCGTAGAGCTTCCCTCAGTAAGGTATTGCTGGAAGCTTAAGAGTAATTCCGGGGAGCTGGAGAGCTAGTTGGCAAGAAAAATCTCGACGGACCTTTTGGTGACTTTTGGTCGGTTGAAAATTTTGTTCTCGAAATTTGACAATTCGTTAGAGCTCTATTATTTTTTCCCATGATTTTCGATCTCATTCCCGCTCGCCATCTTGATCTCAGCTCGATCGGGTAACTTTGAAGGCCAAAAAGCACACGGGCGGGAACGGCCGTTTCGAGTCATTTTGACACGCGCTGTTGGTTTTCTCAAGATAACTCGAGCTTCAGGACCACTACAGAGCTGATTAGCACAGCTAATGCATTCAGAATGATCAGGCACGTTCGCCTGTTGAATCCAGATGTCTGAAATCGGTCTGCTAGCCGAGCTAGGGTCGCAAAGCTGTTCATATTAGTCGAGTCATTGTAGCAGACGCTCTCGTTTTGTCGTACTTAACTCGATCTGTAGGGCAGCCACAGAGCTGATACTCACAGACATCGATTGAGAATTATCAGGCGCGTTCGTCTGTTGAATCAAGAGCACTGAACTCGGCCTGCTGCCCGAGCTAGGTTCGCGAACCTATTGGTATTGTTCGAGTCCTCTTGAGAAGTGCTCTCGGTTTTCTCTACTTAAATCGTGCTAGGGAAGGGCTACAGTGCTGCTGGTCACAGGAATCGATTTCGAGACATCAGGTCGCCCGTTCGTCGAACCGAGAGCTCGGAACTCGGTCTGCTGCTCGAACGGGATCCGCGAAACTTTTGTACTATTCGAGTCATCCTGAGAGGTACTCTCGGTTTTCTGCACTTAACTCAGGCTGTATGGGGGGCTGCAGAGCTCGTAATCACAGGAATCGATCCGCAGACATCAGACGCGTCCGCCTGTCGCATTCAGAGGTCCGAACTCGGTTTCATACTCGAGCTCGATTGGAAAACTGTTCGTTTGTTTTGTTAGAGTCATCTTGAGAGGTCTATAATCGCTTGGGCTGAAAAACTAGTCGTTCTCTGAAATTTTTTTCCACATTATATATTGTCAGGAAGCTCTACGAGTCCCCCGGCGGTAAGAAAGGTTGACGGTTTACCGCCGGCGCCCAGTACCTCGTAGAGCTCTTCGGCATTAATGAGCTAGAGGAATAACTCGTAGAGCTTCCCTTAGCAGGTTATTGCTGGAAGCTTAAGAGTAATTCCGGAGCGCTCGAGAGCTAGTTGGCAAGGAAAATCTCGACGGATCTTTTCTTTGGTCGGTTGAAAATTTGGTTTTCAAAATTTGACCATTCGTTGGAGCTCTAGTTTTTTTTCCCGTCATATTCGATCTTATTCCCGCTCGCCATCTTGATCTCAGCTCGATCGGGTAATTTTGAAGGCCAAAAAGCGTCCCGGCGGGAACGATCGTTTCGAGTGATCTTGTCACGCGTTGTCGGTATTTTGTACTTAACTCGAGCTCTAGGGCAGTCACAGAGCTGGTAAGCACACCTATCGCATTCAGAATTATTTGGCGCGTTCGCCGGTTGAACCCAGAGGTCTGAACTCGGTCTGCTAGCCGAGCTAGGTTCGCAAACCCATTTGTCTTACTCGAGTCATCTTGCCATGCGCTCTCGGTTTTCTGTACTTAACTCGAGCTGTCAGGGGGCTCAAGACGTCAGGGCTCAAGACGTCAGGGTTCGACGTCGAACAGGGCCCACGTCAGGGCGCACACACAGGCTTGCCTCAAGCCCCCCTCTCGTGCGGTGCGTGTTTGACGTATCGCGGGGCTGTGTTCACATTGATTCCTCGCTCTCGTCCTTGATATCAAGATATCGTGGGGATCGCAGGAAGATCAGGATTTGTCTGGATTTTACAAAAGACCACTGTGGGCGGTTGGATTGAAAACGGACTCGCAGGGAGCATATATTATACCGTCAGAAGACGATCAGAGTGAATATTTCACGTCAGCTGACTTTGGTGTGGATAGTGACCCACATCCGTGTGACTGGTTGAAAGACACATCAGCTACTGTGCCGCGATTAACGACGCAGGAGAAGAGGGAAGATCAGATAGCACTTGAGTTGGAAATTTCTCCACCAGAGGCATTTGTTCAGCAGGAGGCGTACGATTTCAAGAAGATTGGGCAATCAGATAGATATCAGGCTGCACTTCACACATTGCGTACAGTCAAAGAGAGGAATAAACGACGTTCGCCAGCAATCATGGCGGATGACAAAGCAGAAGATAGCAAAATGGGAGGGAATGCGAGTAGTGAATGGTTGAGAGAGGTGAGGGCGAAAGGGGAGGGCAAAGGTTCCAGTGCTTCGAGTGGTCTGGCCGCGGCTTCCAGTGCTGCTGTCCAGGCGCCTCATTTAGCTACAGCCCGAGTCCCCAATGCTACGAGTGGTCTGGCCGTGGCCCAAAGTGCTGCTGTCCAGGCGCCTCAACCAGCTACAATGACGCCCGAGGAAATGTTCAGACAGATTTTGAAAGGCCAGAGTGAAGTAACTGCGACGGTTAGTGAGTTCAAAACATCGGTTGCAGCTGATTTACATGTCATGGAGGAGAAGATTGACAGAACAACGTCAGATGTCAAAACGTTATCGGAGCAAATGAAACAGGCCCAAGCTGACATTCAGAATCTGAAAAATGGAGACGCTCAATCTTGCGCAAGCGGTTCGACTAGATACGGATCAGGTGACGCGGGCAGTGGTGCAGGGCATAATTCGAACTGGGTACCATCATATATTGAGTTCAAAGGATGGATATCACGTGAGGGTTGGAAGAATAGAGAGATAAAACAAAGGGAGGCCATGAAACAACAGGTGCTGACCGACAACATAACGAAATTATTGGGATTGGCATCGCTGGACGCAACACATAATGCTGCTTTTGATCATGCGAGAACTGCGGGGGAGAATACTGGCAGGTACTGGCCATACACACGAGGGCGGATCTATTTCAAAAAGGGGACGGCAGTGGATATCATATGGCAGGTTCGGAATTGTTTCGACAGCGAATACAAGAAGGGAAACACTGACCTCCCACCGAATGTAAAGTTTCATGTAGAATGCGCGCCATGGAGAACACCCCATGTCCAACAGGTTGGTAAGTTCCAGAGTTGCTTTGCGGAAGTGAAGAAGACGACGGGGACAATGTGCAAGGGGGAGCCAGGGCCGCCAAAATCATACATATGGTTTACACAAAACCCACAGGCAGATCCAGACACAAGAGTACTGATTGCTGAGTGGGGTGTGCACAGCGGGTGGGCGCTACACACTAATAATCTGAGGAGGGTGGAGCCTGAGGTGGATCAAGAGGGGTTACTCACGAAGCTCAGACAGATGAACAATTGACGGTGCCAGTCTGCCACTCAGCTCGCGGTGGCAACTTGGAATGTCAACATGAGGAATAGCGAGCTTTTGCCAGCAATGCTGGAGTTTTGTCATTATGATGTGCTATGCTTGCAGGAGTGTCAGTACATGTCATCTGCAGCATTTGAAGCATGTGGGTGGCAGGTGCGTTTTAGTGTGTGCCGACGAGCTGCTGTGGCCTTCAGGGGCCCATGGGCGGCGACTATTTCGGACAGTAAATGCGGTGAGAGGTTTGCTGTTGTACAATTTGCATCTGTGGTTGTGTCCTCAGTGTACCTACCCACAGTGCAGCGGGGAGATGATAGGCTCGATGAATATTGTGACGTTCTAGCTAAGCTGTGTGCATGCATGCAACTATGTAGCGAGCAATACCAGGGGTCCAAAGTATTGCAGTTTGTGGGGACAGATGCGCAGACGGAGCTGGAACCAAATCTCTTGGGGTTCACGGGAGAAGGATTGGAGGAGGTGTGGATGAGGTCGGAGGCGAAACATCATGAGGAGAGGAGGGACATGCTCGTGCGCTTTCTGAATCACTGGGGTCTTTGTGCAGCCAACACCTACGGCGTGCGACAAGTGACGCACAGGCCGTGGAGTACCAGCAGCTACTCCAGGGTGTTGGACTACGTATTTGTGCCGACACAATTTGCAGGTACCGAGGTGGCTCGGACCAACTGCTCATTTGAATGCACGGTGGAATTTGTGGATCCTACACAGGATCGAGCGTCACGCTACAGTGACCATGCGAAGGTAGGTGTGAGGATAAAACATGTGTCGGTGCGCAAGCCTTTCGTGCGACCCAGGCCCCCGAGCCTCATCAATTGGGCCCCGGAGGATTATGAGTCAGCGAATGTGTTCAGTACACTGGCCGATGTGCAGGTACAACAACATATGAACCAACAGGGTGACATAAATATACAAACAGTTGGACAGATGCTTGTGAGTGCTGCGACGATGTGTAGGCATACAAAGGGCAGGGCGGATACTAAACCTATCAAAAAACCTGACCAACTCGTGGACGTTGAAGCGGAGTTAAGGAGGGGTGTCTTCGGTGAGCGTAGGAAACAATTACTGAGACGTCAAAAAACACTCCGAAGAAAGTTCAGGCGGGAACAGCTCCTCAAGGACTCCACTGGCCTCAAACATGGACCCCGTAGGTGCATCAAGGAAATGCTGTGTGACGGGATACTGACAGAAAATAAACAAAGATGGGTGGAGGAGCTCAACAAACACGTACAACGGTCATATACATGTGATGGGGAGGGAGGAGCTGCAAAGAGAGAGTTGCATCGACTACGGACACAGTGGGAGGCAGAGGGCAGAACTACGAACAGGGTCATATCTATGGGTGTGTTGCTGGGGGCTCGAGCCCGATTGAAGGGCGGCACCGCAGCGGGCTCTGATGGCCTGGTGGCGGAGATTCTCAAAGCAATACCTTGGAATGCATTGAGATTGATACGACACTCATTTCAAGAAATACATGATCAGAAAAAGTCGTCACCTGATTCGTGGAGAAAGTTGTGCGTGCAGTTGATTCCAAAAATGAGCATGATCCAAACATTTGGGGAGACTCGTGCAATATCGCTGTTGAGTGTTATGAGCAAGTGGTACATGGCGTGCCTTCTTATTCTTGTGGAGGAACATGGACATATCAAAAAATTGGCGACATATGGATTCCAGAAGAGTCACAAAGTTCATCACATGACGGCCCCTTTGCTGCACATGACACGTCATGCCACTCTCTGGGGAAAAGGCGAGTCGGTACATATGGGAATAATGGATATAAAGAAAGCGTTTGATCATGTCACTGTCTCGATGGTGATCCGCGCGATGGAACATCTGAGATACCCAACAGATCTGATTATTGCAATTGTGGAGCCTATGATTGGAAACACAGCAGTTTTTGATTTCCAGGATGTGTGCAGCGAAGAGATCCTGTATAACAAGTCGGTGCGAACGGGAGGGAAAGAAGGCCCAGTACTCTTCAATATTGTGTTGGAGGCAATTTGGGCCTCTATTGCTGAATCATGGGAAGCATGTCATTATGGAGTACGATTGGAAGGCGAGGGGACACAACAGGCGCTGGTCAACCATTACATATGGGCTGACAATGTGGTGCTGCTGGCATCTTCGGCGAATCAGCTGAGGAATATGGTGAGTATGTTGACCGTGGCCCTCAGACGGGCTGGTATGGACTGGAAGATTGAGAGCCTGGAGTACCTTGTTTTTGGGCTGGGAGATGATATCATTAGTTTGCGAACTGGGAGATGATATTTGTGCACGGGCTGGAGACCCCAGCCTACCCTATCAATTACGTGAGGCAGTGGTTTTGCCGAGGAAAAGCGAGTGCGACATACTGGGAGTTAAATTTGTGACGAACCCGAAGGATTTCCATGCAGTGCGGCACCGTATTGATGCAGGCAGGCGGTGTTTCTATGCTGATATTAAATTCTATCGATCACGCGCGGTGAGCATGAGGGAAAAATTCAGACGGTATCAGAGCAGAGTTCAACAGATCATATGCCATGGATGTGTGGGGTGGAGCTGTAATGAACATGTGCTGAACATATTGAGGAGCTTTGAAGGAAGATGTTTGAACACAATGCGGGGATTACATAGAAAAGAGACGGAAACGTGGGAGGAGTTCAGGGATCGCAGTACCAACAGATCCAGGGAGATGTTCAAGGAGGGGGGGTTCAAAACGTTGGTGGAGAAAGTTGTGAGGTACAATTTTGAATTCGCCGTGGAGGTATCCCAATATAAGTGCCACATGCCGTCCACTGTGTATAGCAAATCGTGGCAGCAGACGCTGCGCTCCATGTTGCACGTATCGGGGGAGTGGACGGTGCAGAGGGATGAAATGCTGGCGGCAGTAAGTCGGACGATGTCGAGAGAGGGAACGAGACGGCTCAGAGGCAGACCACGAATCGTGGCGAGCAGCTGGCATGCACCCTTTGAAAAGTGGAGGTCGCTTCTGTGGCACGACACGTGCGTTGTACTGACGGATTGGGAGGAGTTTGTGGAACACATATCACAGATACCCAAAGTGGAGGATATGTTTGTGAGGAGGAGTAAGGAGAGGAGGACGGGAGGGTTTGCGAAGACACCGACAGATGACGAGTTGGCCCGACGTCTTGCAGTTATTAATGAACAGACTACGATATGGGACCCTGGGATGGAAGGTATCGCTGTTGAAATGTGCGGAGACAGTAAAACGGTCGTACAATGGTTGAGGGGAGTCTGGGCCTGTGACAACAGTGGGTATGCCAAACGGATCGCCAGAATACAAAATATCATGTATGACGTGAGTGAACAACACAACATACGATGCCCGACGTACGGTAGGGATTTCTGGAAACATATCTATAGGGAAGCCAATGCCTATGCTGATGAGCTGACACACCATGCGAGAGAAGGAAACTGTTACAGAATTTACAAGCATGACTATATCAAACAGAACAGGACAAACATCAAATACATCAGAGGATGTTGGGATGGTGGAGTGAGCAGTGAGGGTGCTGCAGGAGGTCACTGGATCGAAGTTGCTCCAGAGAATGGCCCGTGGACACTCGTGAGCTCAGAAGCCTACATGTTTGATGTAGGTGCCACCGTGACGGAGGCAGAATTATCTGCTGCCGAGCGCCTGTGCACAGGTGTGGAGCACATTGTTAAAGAAATTTCCTCTGCAAAGCGGAGGAGGCGGATTTAACTGGCTCTAGCCCTTAGGCTTGGGCGCACGCGCCCTGTGTAGCCTGACCAAACACCAAACTCGAGCTGTAGGGCAGCTACAGGGCTGGTAAGCACGCCTATCGCATTCAGAATTATCAGACGCGTTCGTCTGTCAAATCCAGAGGTCTGAACTCGGTCTACTAGCCGAGCTAGGTCCGCAAACTTATTCGTATTATTCGAGTCATCTTGACAGACGCTCTCGGTTTTCTGTACTTAACTCGAGCTGTAGGGCAGCTACAGGGCTCATTGTCACAGACATCGATGGGGAATGATCAGTCGCGTGTGTCTATTGAACCGAGAGCTCTGAACTCGGCCTGCTGCTCGAGCTAGGTTGGCAAAACTATTCGTATTGTTCGAATCATCTTGAGAAGTGCTCTCAAGTTTCTGCACTCAACTCCTGCTGGGGAGGGCTACAGTGCTGCGGGTCACAGATATCGATTTGCACACATCAGGCGCGTCTGTTGGTCGATTCCAGAGCTCGAAATTCGGTCTGCTGCTCGAACTAGGTCCGAAACAACTATTCTATTATTCGAGTCGATACTGTTGGTTTTCTACACTTAACTCGGGCTGTAGGGGAGCTGCAGGGCTGGGAATCACACGAGTGGATTCGCAGATATCAGACGCGCCCGCCTGGGTTCGATACACGAACTGGGTTGCAAAACTGTTTGTTTTTTTGGTGAGAACAATCTTGAGAGGTCTGAAATCGCTTGGGCTGAAAAACTAGTCGTCCTCTGCAGTTTTTTTCCACACTATATATTTTCAGGAAGCTCTACGAGTCCCCCGGCGGTAAGAAAGGTGACGGTTTACCGCCGGCGCCCAGTTCCGGCGCGGGGTGGAGCTAGTTGGCCGACCCGGCCAGAACGGACAAAGTGGTAACTTTCGGGTGGTTTTGCGAATATTTGAAAGATATTTGATCATTTTTTTTGAGAAAGCAAGTTTTTCGCACCTGTAGTGGGTTATGGCGCGTCTGCCAGTAAAATTTTCAGGTCCGTAGCTGCAGTATTACTATTAACACACTTGGCGGAACCGAGGTTGTATAAAAACAGGAAAAACACGATTTTTCGAGTTTTTCGTTTCGCGCCGCAGAAGCTTTCTCTATGTGTGTGCAAGAAAAGAGCTCTACGAGGTTTCCGGCGGTGACCAGGTTGACGGTTTACCGCCGGTTCCACCGTTGTTCTCATGCCTCGTAGAGCTCTTCGCCATCGATGAGCTAGAGGAATTCCGGCGCGGGTTGGAGCTAGTTGACCGACCCGGTCAGAAGGGACAAAGTGATAACTTTTGGGTTCTTTTGCGATAATTTAAAGGATATTTGACCATTTATTTTAAGAAAGCAGATTTTTGCATCAGCAATGCTCGTCCGCCAGTAAAATTCCCAGGCCCATAGATGCAGTATTACTATCGAAACACTTGGAGGAACCAACGTTCGATAAAACAGAAAAACATGATTTTTTCGAGTTTTTCGTTTCTCTTTCCAGAAGATTTCTTCGTGTCTTCCGACGATTGCTGTGCAAGAAAAGCTCTACGAGGTCCCGGCGATAACCAGGTTGACGGTTTACCACAGCTTCCCAGTTCAACAATTCGTTAGAGCTCTAGTTTTTTTTGCCGTGATACTCGATCTTATTCCCGCTCGCCATCTTCATATCAGCTCGACCGGGTGAATTTTACTGTCGACAAGCACTGTGACGAGATCGGCCGTTTCGAGTCATCTTGATATGCACTGACGATTTTCTGAACATAACTCGGTCTTCAGGACAAATACAGAGCTAGTCAGCTCAGCTAATCGATGTAGAATGATCAGGCGCGTTCGCCTGTTGAATTGAGAGCTCTGCGTTCGTCAGTTGTGTTTGTCAGTTGCGTTTGTCTGTCGAATCTAGAGCTCTGAACTCTGTTTGCTGCCCGATCTAGAATCGCGAACCTATTTGTATTGGTCGAGTCATCTAGAGAAGAGCGTCCGGTTTTCTTCACTGAACTCGCGCTGCGAGCGGCTACAGTGCTGGTGGTCACAAAAATCGATTTCAAGGCATCAGGCGCGTCCGCCTGTCGAATCCAGAGCTCGGAACTCGGTCTGCTGCTCGAATTAGGTCCCCGAAACTACTGGATTGTTCGAGTTATCCTGAGAGATCCTGTCTTTCTGCACTTAACTCGGGCTGTAGGGGCGGCTTCAGGGCTCGTAATGACAGACAGACGCGTCCGCCTGTCGCATTCAGAGGTCGAAAAATATTCACTATGAGTCGGAATGTTGGTAGGTGCGGTCGGTTCTCTCAACTTAAGTCGAGCTAGGAAGCTCTACGAGTCTCCCGGCGGTAACCAAGGTTGACGGTTTACCGCCTGCGCCCAGTTGGCCCACCCGGCCGAGGCGGACAATGTGGTAACTCTTGGGTGGTTTTGCGAATATTTGAAAGATATTTGACTATTTATTTTGAGAAAGCAGATTTTTCGCAACTGTAAACGACTATGAGGCCTCTCTGTCTTAGTATGAGCTCCGTAGGCGCACTTTTACTGTCAAAACACTTGAAGCAACCATCTTCACGTCGACATAAAAAAATCAAATTTTCCCCTTTTCGAGAAATGCTCTCAGAAGCTCTCTCTTTCGACTCTGAGAGCACTCTTACGCGTGGAAGAGGCTCTACGAGGTTCCCGGCCATGCGTGAAGATATGCAGAGGATGCTTATGCAGAACTCTGTTGACATCAAAGAGCAGATTCAAACGAGGGTATCAGAGCAGGTTGCCCCTATTGCTTCGTCGGTGCAGGAGATTCGTTCAGCTCAGGAGGCCCAGGCGAAAGAGATCAAAGCACTTCAGTCTCAGATGAACTCTAGAGATCCCTGGGCAGATTCATCATCTCTGGGAGGTGCGTCTACTCGTGATTCTCGTACTGCTGACTTCCAGAGGCCCTTTGTACCACATGTTCCGACTTGGATCCAGGTGAGCGGCTTCGCGCAAGAGGACCCCCGAAAGGTTGAAACTCGAGATAAGGCCAAGATCCAGGTCACCACGGTTAGGAACATGATAGGTAAGTTGTACACACTATCGCAAGCACGGGAGAGTGACGTTACTAAGATCTTCGACAGAGGTAGGACGGACGGGGATATCGCTTCCAATCGATTTGGTGTGACCAAGTTTCGCATATACTTCATGCCAGGGACTTCGAAAGAGACGGTCTGGGAAGTGCGCAACGAGTGGGCCTCAGCCTGGTCCAATTCGTGCCCTGATCTGGTCGGTTGTCAGAATAGTTTTGGACCATGCAAAGATCGACACCTCGGTTGGTTTGTCCAACCGGCACCACAGGACCGACGTAGAGTGGGGGAGACTCGCAAGGCGACTGCGATCTTTCATAAGCTCAAGACTGTTGCCACTGCTCTCATCACTTTTGAGCCTGAAGGGCCTGCAAAGGCTTGGGCATACCTGCAGAAGGATAGTCAGAGTGATAAAGTGTGTGTAGGTACGTGGACGGATACCGTGGGATGGAAGTTCGTGTCCGAGCGGGTCCAGCACATCGATCCAGATCTGGACTGCAAGACTTGGGAGAGGCAGGTGAATAGCAGCTCGTGACGGTGCCCAGCTTCTGTTGGAGGTTGGAACGTTCGGAGGTTGGGAAGATACACCTCCGAGTGCATGAATCACATTGCCGAATTAAAGATTTCCATCGTCGGGGTCCAAGAGAGCCAGTTCTTACACGACTTGGATCTTGCAGATGCGGGTTGGGATATACATCGCTCGGCAGATGAAGGGGAGAACGTGGGGAGACGGGCTGCCATCTTGTGCCGAGGTGTATGGAGACATCTGCTTATCGATGTTGTGTGTGGTCGCCGCTGGGTCATTGCAATCTTTCGCAAGCTCATCTTCGTTTCTGTCTATCTCCCTCATAAGGAGTCTGAGCGGGGTGCACAGGGTGAAGCACGCCGTTCTCCTGAAGGGTTTCTTGCTAGTTTCAAGCTCTATACGGACGTGTTATCGGATCTTGTTGCACATGTCTCTGCGGCCAAAAAGCGATTTCACATTGAGGAGGTTGTTATCTCGGCTGACGCCAACGTGGAGGTTTTCCCGCACCACAGGATCAATGGGGTGGAGGTTACGGGGGAGGCGGTGAATGGGCCTATACGTAAGAGGGGGAGGTCTAGTGGAGGTGACGAAAGTAGAGCCAACAGGATGAGGGAGATGTACTCGGGGGCCTTTCTGAAGACCATGGGGGCCCTCAAGTTGCAGCTAGCCAACACTTTTGGGACTCGTCAGCCTACTTGGAGACACAATTCGAGCACATACGAGCACGTCTATGATTATCTTGCGGTCCCAGCTTCTTGGATGACTCCAGAGGTGACTTGTTCTTGGGTTGTGCCGTCCCAGGTCCCACGGTCGGAGGCGACGGAAAGGACGTTTAGCGATCACAAGCTCTTGTGTGCCGATATGCCCGCCCAGCATGCTCAGTTGAGGTATCGACGTCGGCCTCAGCTCAAGACCTGGAAGCTTCAGCCAGGGTTCGAGCTCCAGCAGACAGCCGGCTTGGAGAGAGCGATTTGCCAGCCCGAGCTCGTGAATCAGATCCACACGGATGTAGGTTTTGAGGTCATGACACAGAGTATACTTGAGGGTGCCAGTGAGACTTTGGATATCTCCCGTTCCCGTGGTCAGCCTGTTTCAGACTATCCCAGATATTCGGAGGAGGATTTACTGATAAAGGAGGAGTTCTTTAAGGTCAGGAAGAGGTGGAGGGTGGCACGATATGGCGGGGCTAACGTGGGACAGGAGGAGTACGAGAGAGTCCAGGAGGAGTACAAGGGGACAGCAAGGAGGTGGCGTCGAGTACGTAAGCGTCATGATCGTGCATGTGAGCTTTACCGTATTCGTGATGGTGTCCGTCGTAGGCCTGTTATTACGCACATGTATGTTGACGGGGTCCTCACGCGTGACCAGGAGAAGTGGATTGAGGGCCTTCGGCGGCATGGGCTCCTGAGGTACTCCAGCGATCCCCACCGACAGGACACCAACGCGTGCTTGGATGAGCTTAAGAACCAGTGTAAGGCCCTGCGAGACTCTGGAGAGCCCCACCGCAACCCGATCAACATGGGTCTCTTGCTGGAGGCACGGTCTAGACTCAGGGAAGGACGGGCAACAGGTGCAGACGGGGTGACGTCATCGGTGCTCAAAGCATTGCCATGGGAAGCCCTCCGACACATACTTACCTTATTCCGTTTGCTGTATGATCAGAAACATGTTTCACCGAAGTCCTGGAGAGAGATCTTGGTATGCTTGATGCCTAAGAATCCCAAGGCTCGTGATTTTGAAGAAACGCGGGCCCTCTCACTTCTTTCTCATTTTGGTAAGTGGTATAGCAGTTGTCTATGTGTACTTCTAGAGCACCGCGTTCGGCAGGCTGCACCGCCAGGTTGCAACTTATATGGCTTTATTGCGGGGCACAAATGTTATGAGGTCACGGCCCCCCTCAAACGTCTTGCTCAACACGGCGTTGTGTGGGGGAAGGAGGAGAGTCTTTATCTTGCAAGTGCTGACATTGAAAAGGCGTTTGATAATTTCACGGTGAGATGTGCAGCAGAGGCGCTTTTATTCCATCATGTCCATCCTGCCCTTGTGTATGCTGTCTTTGAGAGTTATGCTTGTAATACGGCAGAGATCAGCTTCCAACAGTGTTCTACGACCATCTCGTGGGATACTTGCATACGTACAGGCTCCTTGGAGGCGCCTTTGCTGTTTGTTGCCCAGACACTTCGTATGCTTGCACCAGTGACGGCAGGTTGGAGGCAGTCTGGATACGGCGTCAGGCTCACTGATGAGGCATCCAATCTCTTGGTCAACCACTGGCTGTGGGCAGACAATATTTTGCTGGCAGCAGCTTCCAGGCGAGAACTGACTCATATGCTCGAGGACTTGACTGGGGTCCTCCACCGCTTCGGTTTCAACTGGAAAGCATCTTCGATGGAGTTCTTGGCTTGTGGCGTTCAAGGTCCATTGCAGGATATCCGCCTGCCTGTACCGGGGCTCCTGCCTGCTGAGATGGGTAGGAAGCGTTCTCGTGGGGCTTCCCAGAGCGCCGCAGGCCCTTCGGAGGAGATGATAGTGAGGCAGGTGGAGAGGATGGAGGTTCTCGGCACGCTATTGGATGTACGATTTCAGGATCATGACGACATTAAGCACCGACTGGAGAAGGCACGGAGGGTCTTCATGAGTGAGATTTCTTTTTACTCGTCGCCCGTGGTTCCGCTTCGTTGTAAGTTTCAGCGTTATGATAGCAGGGTCAGAAGTTGCTTTCTGTACGGCTTGGAGGGTACGACTCTGGATTCGAGTAGTCTCCAACAGATACATGCAGCTGAAGGCAACTTCTTGTCCACCATGAGACGTCTCAAAAAGAAGATCACGGAGTCCTGGGGAGAGTACTGGGGCAGGAGGATTAAGGGTGGCCGTCGCTTATTGAAGTGGGCCCGTAAGCCTTCGATGGTCCAGCTCGCCCTTCATCGCCAGTGGCTCTTCGCCAAACATGTTGTGAGCACAATCCATGAGGAACATAGTCGGGTGGATGAGGACGCACTCAGTCAGGGCATTCTTTATCATGAGCCACGAGATCCTGATATTTTTGGTGGTTCGCAGCGTTTCTTGGAGTTATCGGTTCCCTCGCCTACCCCGAATGCCAGACAGCTCAACAGTTCGTGTAGGAGAAAGGCACAGAGCGCATCTTCCTTGGAAAGTAGATCAGTTCGCAGACGTATATCGGAGAACACGGCATATGAGCATCACGATTCACAACATGTACATGAGCCTGTTCGTAAGCGGGTACGCCATACCTATGCACGGGAGGAGGAAGGAGGATTGCCCACTGCCAGTATGCAGAGCGCCTTGACGATGATGCACGCGTCGGGGGAGTGGACTGAGCAGCGTGACGTACATGTTAGAGCTCTCCCTGGGGGCCGAAGGTTTACTAGAGCCTGTCGTCATCGAGTCTTGACGGGACTCAGGCCTTGGTTCGAGGTCTTCGAGCACACGCGCGGGGTTCATTGGGATCGCACGATGGTCTGGAATGAAACTGGCTGGCGTTCTTTCCTGGTGGGTACCCTGGCCGCCCTGGACTTGGATGATCTTCTCGAGTTCTGCCTTCTTCGGGATCCCTTCACGGGTGAGTTCAAGCAGGAGGAGGAGGGGGAGGAGAAGTCTGAGGAGCAGCAACGACGGGAAAATGAACGGGTGGCGAAACGACTGGCCGCGATAAATGATGATGAAACCACTTGGCGTGGGGAAGGGGGTGGATATGGCTTGGAGCTC
The DNA here is from genome assembly GCA_963575745.1 of Prorocentrum cordatum. Taxonomy (NCBI): domain Eukaryota; class Dinophyceae; order Prorocentrales; family Prorocentraceae; genus Prorocentrum; species Prorocentrum cordatum. The sequence goes on along the minus strand of CAUYUJ010020954.1, from coordinate 51,631 downwards.
CGTGGGGATAGCCAGTGTGTTGTGCGCTGGCTTAATGGAAGATATCGCTGTCATAATGAAGTATACCGCCGCACGATCAAGGGTATGCAGAACCGCCTCCACAGAATGAGTGAGGACCATCATCTTGTCACGGCTGAAGTGGGAAGGGATATGTGGAAATGGGTGTATAGGGAGGGCAACGATGAGGCGGACTATGAGACACATCTTGCACGTGAGGGTAAAGTAACTTCTGATGTTCGTTGGAATCATAACACTCTTTATCATATTAGATCGGGTCATTATATTGTTCGTGCACTTAGAGGAGCTTTTGACGGTGGGCGGTGTGAGCGTGGCACCTCGTGTGGCTGGGTTATTGATGTTTATCTTGTTCCCTCTCTTCCTCCTCACCAGCTTCCCCCTGGACTTGTGCAGGGTGGATGGCACCCTGGAGTTGGCCGCAGAGGTTTCATGATCCCTAGCCATTGCACGATCACACAGGCTGAGTTGGCAGCTGCACATTCTCTTCTCAATGGCATTGCCGAGATGTGTATACACGTACAACTTGGCAGGTGACTGTTTGTGTATAATATCTGCATAGCTCCGCTGTTGTAAGATACATGCTTAGCCCCACTGTTTCTTGATGTGTGTATATTCCTGTGCAGCTACGCTGTTGTATCATATATGCACAGCTACGCTGACTTGTATATCGCACAGCTCCGCTGTTAGTGCTTAGGTTGCCTGTAGGTAATCCTACCGCTGGCCCTGCCCCCTAAGGGGGCTCGAATCGGGCCCCGCAGACCGCAGACCAGGTTGACGGTTCACCGCCGGCGCCAGTTCCGGAGCGCTGGAGAGCTAGTTGGCAAGAAAAATCTCGACGGACCTTTTGGTGACTTTTGGTCGGTTGAAAATTTTGTTCTCGAAATTCAACAATTCGTTTGAGCTCTAGTATTTTCCCCGTGATATTCGATGTTATTCCCGCTCGCCATCTTGATCGCAGCTCGATCGGGTAAATTTTACTGCCAAAAAGCGTCCCGGCGGGAACGGCCGTTTCGAGTTATCTTGATACGCGTTGTCGGTATTCTGTAATTAACTCGAGCTATAGGGCAGCTGCAGAGCTGGTAAGCACACCTATCGCATGCAGAATTATCACGCGCGTTCGCCTGTTGAATCGAGAGATCCGAACTCGGTCTGCTAGCCGAGCTAGGTCCGCAAACCTATTCGTATTATTCGAGTCATCTTAACAGACGCTCTCGGTTTTCTGGTCTTAACTCGAGCTGTAGGGCAGCTACAGGGCTCATTGTCACAGACATCGATGGGGAATCATCATTCGCGTTCGTCTATTGAATCGAGAGCTCTGAACTCGGGCTGCTGCCCGAGCTAGGTTCGCGAAACTATTCGTAGTGTCCGAATGATCTTGCGAAGTGCTCTCAATTTTCTGCACTCAACTCGTGCTGGGGGATGGCTAAAGTGCTGCGGGTCACATATATCGATTTGCACACATCAGGCGCGTCTGTCGGTCGATTCCAGAGCTCGAAACTCGGTCTGCTGCTCGGACTAGGTCCGCAAAACTAATTTATTATTCGAGTCGATACTGTCGGTTTTCTGCACTTAACTCGGGCTGTAGGGGGGCTGCAGGGCTGGGAATCACATGAGTGGATTCGCAGACATCAGACGCGCCCGCCTGTCGCATTCAGAGGGCTGAACTCGGTTTGATACTCGAACTGGGTTGCGAAACTCTTTGTTTTTTGTTAGCGTTATCTTGAGAGGTCTGAAATCGCTTGGGCTGAAAAACTAGTCGTTCTTTGGGGTTTTTTTACGACTATATTGTCAGGAAGCTCTACGAGTCCCCCGGCGGTAAGAAAGGTTGACGGTTTACCGCCGGCGCCCAGTAACTCGTAGAGCTTCCCTTAGCAAGTTATTGCTGGAAGCTAAAAGTAATTCCGGGGCGCTGGATAGCTAGTTGGCAAGAAAAATCTGGACGGACCTTTTGGTGACTTTTGGTCGGTTGAAAATTTTGTTCTCGAAATTCAACCATTCGTTAGAGCTCTAGTATTTTTTCCCGTGATCTTCGATCTCATTCCCGCTCGCCATCTTGATCTCAGGTCGATCGGGTACTTTTTACTGCCAAAAAGCAGGCAGGCGGGATCGGCCGTTTCGAGTCATCTTGATACGCGCTGCCGGTTTTCTGAACATAACTCGAGCTTCAGGACAGCTACAGGGCCAGTAAGCACAGCTAATCGATGTAGAATGATCAGGCGCGTTCGCCTGTTGAACCCAGAGGCCTGAACGCGGTCTGCTAGCCGAGCTAGGTTCAAAAATCTATTCGTATTGTCCGAGTCATCTCGACAGACGCTCTCGATATTTTGTGCTTAACTCGAGCTGTAGGGCAGCTACAGAGCTCATAGTCACAGAAATCGATTGGAGATCATCAGGCGCGTTCGCCTGTTGAATCGAGAGCTCTGAACTCGCCCTGCTGCCCGAGGTAGAATCGCGAAACTATTCGTATTGTTCGAATCATCTGAAGAGGTACTGTCGCTTTCTAAACTTAACTCGGGCTGTAGGGGGCTGCAGTGCTGGTGGGAACAGCAATCGATTTGAAGACATCAGGCGCGTCCGCCTGTGGAAGCTAGAGCTCGGAACTCGGCCTGCTGCCTGAACTCGGTCCGCGAACCTGTTTGTATTGTTCGAGTCATCCTGAAAGATGCTGTCGGTTTTCTGCACTTAACTCGGGCTGTAGGGGAGCTGCAGGGCTGGTAATCACAGGAATCGATTCGGAGACATCAGACGCGCCTGTCGCATTCAGAGGCGTGAACTCGGTCTGATACTCGAGCTGGGTTTAGGAAACTATTCGTTTTGTTTGAGTTATCTTCAGAGGTGCTGTTGATTTGCGCACGTAACTCGGGCTGTAGCACAGCTACACAGCTCGTACAGAAGACAATCTAGAAGCATCAGGGGGCGTTCGGCTGTTGCATCGAGAGGTCTGAAATCGCTTGGGCTGAAAAACTATTTGTTCTCTGCAATTTATTTTCTACATTATATATAGTCAGGAAGCTCTACGAGTCCCCCAGCGGTAAGAAAGGTTGACGGTTTACCGCCGGCGCCCAGTTTCCCGGGGGGCTCGCTGAGAGCTAAAGGGTTTAAGATTAGAAGCCGGACGGTGGTGGTGCCCGCCAGGAGATCCTTTCTGTCGCTCCAGAATCCTCGCAGCGCCTCGCCTGAGCCGGCAACGTGTCCAGGGGAGCTCCCGGCAAGCTTCCACGCTGCCTGCGCGCGTGCAGGCACGCGTGGAGGCGTTTCTGCCAGTGCTTCCGCAGCGATGCAGGGGGGCTTCCTAGAGGTCTCCAGGAAAGATTTCCCGTCACCAAAGGGTCTCTTCGCTCTTCGAGTTTTAAACGCTACCAAGTAGACGCTACCAATGACTCGTAGAGCTTCCCTAAGCTAGCAAAACTTCAGAAGAGTAATTCGGATGCAATGGCGGGCTAGTTGGATCGAAAAATCTCGACGGAACTTTTGCTGACTGTTGGTGAGTTAAAAATTCTTTTCTCGAAATTAAATTATTCGTGAGAGTTCCAGTTTTTCTTTCTGTGATATTCGATTTTATTCCTGCTCGCCATCTTGACCTCAGCTCGATCGGTTGAATATTACTATCTGAAAGCACTGTGGCGGAATCGGCCGCTTTCAGTCATCTTGATACGCGTTCATCGTTTTCTGGACATTACTCGAGCTTTAGGACAGCTACAGAGCTGGTGATTAGGCGCGTTCGGCTGTTGAGTTCGAAGGTCTAAACTCGGTCTGTTAGTCGAGGTAGTTCCGCCAACGTATTCGTATTATTCGAGTCGACAGAGTTTCGAGCTCTGGATTCGAAAGGCGGACGCAGTCTCCGAATCGATTCCAAATGCCAGCCAGTCGCCCTTCTAAAGCCCGAGAAGCGACAGCATCTCTCAAGATGACTCGTAATACGAATAGTTTCGCGATTATGTACTGAACTCGAGCTCTAGAAGAGCTACAGAGCTGATATTTAGAGAACCTGATTCAGAATCAGCAGTTGCGTTTGTCTGTCGAATCCAGAGCTCTCAACTCGGTCGGCTGCCCGATCTAGAATCGCGAAACTATTCCCATTCGTCGAGTCATCTTGAGAAGTGCTCTCGGTCTTCTTCACTGAACTCGCGCTGAGAGGGGCTACAGTGCTCGTGGTCGCAGAATCGATTTGAAGACATCAGGCGCGTCCGCCTGTCGAATTCAGAGCTCGGAACTCGGTCTGCTGCCTAAATTAGGTCTGCGAAACTACTGTACTGTTCGAGTCATCTTGAGAGATGCTGTCGGTTTTCTGCACTTTACTCAGGCTCTAAGGGGTCTACAGGGCTGGTAATGACAGGTCGATTTGCAGACATCAGACTCGTCCGCCTGTCGCATTAAAATGTCGAAACATTTTTACTATGAGTCCGAATGTTGGTAGGTGCTGTCGGTTTTCTCAACTTAAGTCGGGCTAGGAAGCTCTACGAGTCCCGGCGGTTTCCAAGGTTGACGATTTACCGCAGGCCCAGTTTGAAAGATATTTGACAATTCATCTTCAGAAGCATTTTTTGACCCCGAGCATTGGTTTCTTAACTTGATTCTGCGAGCAGCTCAGCTCTTTCGAGACAGTTTTCAAAAGATTTGGAGGAACCGATGTCACGTTTACACCCAGAAATGCAGACATGATGTTTTTCTAGAAATGCTCTGAGAAGCGGTCTGCTTGGAGCTGAGCATTCTTACGCGTGCAAGGAGCTCTACGAGGTTCCCGGGCTGATGAACTTACACATTTGGCCCGCGAGGGCCACTGCTTCTACAACCAGTATGAGTACATGATTAGCTTTGAGGACTTTCTACAACCTATCGCCTGTCGTGGTGGATACGATGGGGGAGTTTGCAGCAAAGGGACGGGGTGCGGCTTTTGGCTTCAAGTGGGTTTCATCAATCATAGATATGATTGTAATAAGAGTGTCTCGTGTTCTCCTCTCCCCTCCTCCTCCCCCTACTCCGTGTCCTCTAATATGCCTCTCGTTTGGAGGGATGTGTGCGAAGCCGCGTGGTGCCTGGAAGGTGCTACGATAACCGACGCCGAACTTAGTGCTGCTGAGGCGCTTACTAGCGCTGTTGTGCATTTGGCGCAGCAGATTCTGGCCGCCAGTTGACCCAGCTGGAACATCGGTCCGAAAACCAAAAAAACTAGGTTGACGGTTCACCGCCGGCGCCAGTTCGGACGCACTGAAAAATCTCGACGGAACTTTTGCTGACTTTTTGTGGTCGGTTGAAAAGTATGTTCTCAAAATTTGACCGTTCGTTAGAGCTTGTTCGATCTTATTCCCGCTCGTCATCTTGATCTCAGCTCGATGGGGTGAATATTATTATCGGCGGGATCTGGCCGTTTCGAGTCATCTTGATACGCGCTGATGGTTTTCTGAACATAACTCGAGCTTTAGGACAGCTACAGAGCTGGTAAGCACAGCTAATCGATGTAGAATCATTAGGCGCGTTCGCCTGTTGAATCCAGAGGTCTGAACTCGGTCTGTTAGCCGAGCTAGGTCCGCAAACCTATTCGTATTATTCGAGTCATCTTGACAGGAACTCTCTCGGTTTTCTGTACTTAACTCGAGCTATAGGACAGCTGATATTTACAGAAACCGATTTAGAATCATCAGTTGCGTTTGTCTGTCGAATCCAGAGCTCTGAACTCGGTCTGCTGCCCGATCTAGAATCGCGAAATTATTTGTATTGGTCGAGTCATCTTGAGAAATGCTCTCGGTTTTCTTCACTCAACTCGCGCTGAGGGGGGCTACAGTGCTTGTTGTCACAGGAATCGATTTGAAGACATCAGGCGCGTCCGCCTGTCGAGTCCAGAGCTCGGAACTCGGTCTGCTGCCCGAATCAGGTCCGCGAAACTACTGTATTGTTCGAGTCGTCCTGAGAGGTGCTGTCGGTTTTCTGCACTTAACTCGGGCTGTAGGGGGGCTGCAGGGCTGGTAATGACAGGAGTCGATTCGCAGACATCAGACGCGTCCGCCTGTCGCATTCAGAGGTCGAAACATATTCACTATGAGTCGGAATGTTGGTAGGTGCTGTCGGTTTTCTCAACTTAAAACGAGCTAGGAAGCTCTACGAGTATCCCTTGGAAGCCTATGGAAGAGAGGGAGGAGGAGGTACTTTCGGAGGAGCTTAGCAGGAAGAAGGAGGAGGTGTTGTCCAAACGATATGCTAAGATATTGGAGGATTACACGGAGTGGGAGTTCCAGGTGGGAAGGATTGCCGTTGAACTGAAGGGAGATTCTCAATGCGTTGTGAGGTGGATTCAAGGTTTGTACTTTACTGCCAATGTGCATTATGACAAGATTGTGGGCGGCATCCAGAATAAGTTAGACATTCTAGCTAAGAGATGTGGTGTGCAGGCGGCCTGTCTTGGGAGACATATCTTCAAGTGGGTATACAGAGAGGACAATACTGCTGCGGATGAGTTAACACACAGAGCTAGGCAGGGCATTTGTAGAACACGTTTTAGGCATGATTTCCTATCCCATGTTAAAGCTAACGCTATTCTGATCGACGCCATTCGGGGAAGCTTCGATGGTGGAAGATCCTATCTGGGCGTAGGCTGTGGCTGGCAGATTGATTTTCATTTGTGCTCTTCTTCTGTTGCTGAATATCCTGTCACTCTTCCGAGTGGCGTGTGGGAGCCCAACGTGGCCTCTTCCTCTTTCCTCCTCCCCCCCTCGAGCACTATTACTGCAGCTGAGTTAGAGTCTGCCCGACAACTCCTTTTGGGAGTGGAGGAATGCCTGCATTTGGCAGGATACTAGGCCTCCCTGTGTGGCTATCGCCTGGGCGGTGACCCGACCCTGCTGTGGCGGCACGCAATGCGCAAAAACCAAGGTTGACGGTTTACCGCCGGCGCCCAGTGGGCAGGCACGCGTGGGGGGTCGCCTGGCAGCGCTTGAGAAGCGCTTCCGGGGAGCCCCCCAGAGCTCCCCAGGGAAAATTTCTGATTCCCGAGGGTCTCTTCGCTCTCCGGGTTTTGGACGCTACCAAGTTCCGGGGCGCTGGAGAGCTAGTTGGCAAGAAAAATCTCGACGGACATTTTGGTGACTTTTGGTCGGTTGAAAATTTTGTTCTCCAAATTCAACCATTCGTTAGAGCTCTAGTATTTTTTCCCGTGATATTCGATCTTATTCCCGCTCGTCATCTTGATCTCAGCTCGATCGGGTACCTTTTGATAACTCGAGCTTCAGGACAGCTACAGGGCTGGTAAACACAGCTAATCGATTCAGAATGATCAGGCGCGTTCGCCTGTTGAATCCAATCCAGAGGTCTGAACTCGGTCTGCTAGCCGAGCTAGGTCCGCAAACCTATTTGTATTATTCGAGTCATTTTGACAGACACTCTCGGTTTTCTGTACTTAACTCGAGCTACTACAGGACAGCTACAGAGCTGATGCGTACAGAATCTGATCCAGAATCATCAGTGGCCGTTGTCTGTTGAATCCAGAGCTCTGAACTCGGTCTGCTGCCGGATCTAGAATCGCGAAACTATTCGTATTGTTCGAGTCATCTTGGGGAATCCTTCCCGTTCTCTGCACTCAACTCGGGCTGTGGGGGGTTGCATGGCTGGGAATTACTGGAATCGATTCGGAGACATTAGGTGCGCCCGCCTTTCGAATCCAGAGCTCCGAACTCTGTCTGCTGCCCGAACTAGGTCCGCGAAACTATTCCTATTGTTCGAGTCATCCTGAGAGGTGCTGTCGGTTTCCTGCACTTGACTCGGGCTGTAGGGGGGCTGCAGGGCCGGTAATCAGAGGAATCGGTTCAGAGACATCAGACGCGTCCGCCTGTCGCATGCAGAGGTCTGAACTCGGTCTGATACTCGAGCGAGGTTTCCCAAAACATTCGTATTTCGAGTCATCTTGAGAGGTGCTGTCGATTTACGCACGTAACTCGGGCTGTAGGAGAGCTACAGAGCGTACAGAAGACAATCCAGAAGCATCGGGGGCGTTCGGCTGTTACATCGGAGAGGTCTGAAATTGCTTGGGCTGAAAAACTATTTTTTCAGTGTAATTTTTTCGACATTATATGTTGTCAGGAAGCTCTACGAGTCCCCCGGCGGTAACGAAGGTTGAAACAAGCATTCCAGAACACGAAAATCTCGACGGTCAAACGTGCGTTCGACATCCTCTCTATCCCTTCCTGGCTCCAGTACGGTGTGCTCGTGCCTATGCCGTGTGAGGTCACTTCGCTTCTCTTTCAGGGGCTTCAGCTGCCGGATGTGGGAATCGATACCCATATCAGGACAGGCGGGAACGACAGCCCCTCCTTGTGGAACCTGATCGTTGTTGCGATGTGGGCTCCTTTATTTAAGCTTTGGGATGAGCAGGGGATTGGGTTTCATTGTCTGGATCCAAATTCGGTGGGAGAAGTTTCGGCCTCGGTTCCTGTACACCACTTGCTATATGCCGACAATATCTATATCTTGGGATCTTCGGAGGAGGAGTTTAGGCGACAGGTAGGAGAAATGACAGAGACTCTGCGGGGATGGGGATTCGAATGGAAGATCGAGTCGCTCGAGGTCGCGTTTATCGGTTTCTCGGAGAAGCCAAAACATCCTATCCTGGTTCGGGTTCGGGATCAGATGGTGCCGTTCAAAGTAGTTGACGAGATGAATGTCTTGGGGAACAGCATATACTGTAGCTATAGGGAGGCGCACCAAGACCTTCGGCGACGGATCGGGTCCGCACGACGAGCCTTCCATGCGCATGCAGCCTATTTTAGATCGAAGGCAGTCCCTTTTTCGGCCAAGTGTAGGAGTTATATCACTCGGGTTCAGAGCATTCTCACTTATGGAAGTCAAGGTATTAGTTGGGACAGGGACTCTTTGCATAGCCTGAATGTCTTTGAGGGAAATTGCCTTTACCAGATGACGTCACCCCAAAAGCCAGCCTCCGAAAGTTGGGTAGTTTGGAAGCCAGCTCGACTCAGAATTGCTAGACGGATGTTCTTTGAAGCCAAGTGCCAGAGCGCAGTACAGAGAGTCCTTTATTCCTTGTGGCAGCTTGGAGCGGACATAGCATCATATTTCGGAGCCAATGCCGATAGCGGATATCAGATTCCTGAGTCGGAGCTGAGCCCAGGGATGGTCGCGGTCTCTTCAGTTACCAATGGGATGGTGGAGGTCTCTTCAGTTACCAATGGGATGGGTGCGGTCTCTTCAGTTACTAATGGGATGGGTGCGGTCTCTTCAGATACGAATGGGATGGGTGTGGTCTCTTCTGATATGCATGGGATGGTCTCTTCAGTTACCAATGGGATGGGTGCGGTCTCTTCAGTTACTAATGGGATGGGCGCGGTCTCTTCAGATACGAATGGGATGGGCGTGGTCTCCTCAGATATGCATGGGATGGTCTCTTCTGCTATGCCCTCTGATAGGGCCTCTTCTTCTCGAGATATTGAAGTTCCCTGTGAGCGGGGGGGGCCTAGGGACCCCCCCAGGCCCCCCCCGAAGCGTCGGAGGGTGGCAGTTCCTGGACCTGGACAACAGACGGTGTTTCCTCGAGCGCATCGAGACGCACGTCGGCTTCTGATGTGTTGTACCCCGAGGTGGGAGGAGAAAAGGACACTTGAGTCAGAATGTTTGCGTTCCCAGTGGAAGTGGAAGGAGGCCTCGAAACTGACACGATTAGGCAGTGCTAAGGGGCAGGCGACGGGTGAACATCCTTGGTGTTTCATGTTCCAGACGATATTTCCCTCGTTTGTGAATCTGGAGGATCGGTGGTGGAGGGCGTGCTCTTTCTCTTACTCTGACTTCGTTCAGTATTGCAGGCAGTTCCTGGAAGCTTGTACTTTGGGTTCTCTGTTTGACTTGTTTGTTGTCCGTGGAGGAACTGGAGGACGAGGAAACTACATAAAGGAGAGGGGGGAGGAGATGATGGCCCGTCCGTTGTCGGTGAAGGAGTCTGAGAAGCTGGCCCAGAGATTGGCCTCGAACAATGAACAGGAGCCGACTTGGGATCTGAGTGATGATGGGATCGGTCTGGAGCTGACGGGCGATTCGCTTCTTATCTGTAATTGGATCAACGGTCTCTGGAAGGTTGAAGGAGGAGAAGGAGGAGATGGGGCTTCTTATCTTAGGCGGGTCGCAAATATTATTTCTCTTTTGGAAGAATTGGAGGAGGAAGGAGTACGACCCCCCTCATGGGGCAATGACTTTATTCGACACATATATCGGGAGAGTAATACAGTAGCTGATGAACTTACCCATTAGCACGGGAAGGCCAGATATTCAGAGAGCTGTTCCACCACCATATCTTCCGTCCTGATGTTCAAGACAACTTTCGAGTTATCGGCCTCCGCGGATCCTTCGATGGCGGAGTGTGTGCCCAAGGTGTGGGCGTTGGTTGGTTTCTGCAGATTGGATATATCCCTCGCTTCCATGATCCGTACCCTGACCCTGAACATAGAGATAAGAGAGCTCGTGTAGTCTCCCTCTTCCCCCAAGCCTCCTCTCCTTGTCCAATCATATGGGAAGTAGTAGGGCGTTGTGCACAGGCACTCCCCTCCCATAGCAGTATCACTGACGCTGAGCTTTCGGGTCTCGAGGGCCTCTTGCGGGCCGCAGCCCAGGTGGCCCAAGACCTCCAGCTGCAGAGAGACTAGGTAGGCACTTAACGGGCGCTGGGGCGCTCGGTGCCTGGTCAGCCTCCCCAAAAAAAAACGAAGGTTGACGGTTTACCGCCGGCGCCCAGTTGGTCGACCCGATCAGAAAGGACAAATTGGTGACTTTGGGTCGGTTTTGCGCAGATGTGAAAGATATTTGACTATCCATTTGAGAAAGCAGATTTTTACGCCGAGCAATGGCATATGAACTCCTCTCTGACAGCAGCTCAGCTCTGCCGATGCATTTTCTTGAGAGTTGACTTCCCGGGACTGATCGAATCTGAACATCGAAAAAAAATCGAAAATGAAGATTTCCGAAAAATCTTGATTTTTTGACTATATTTCGATTCTCAGCACTCTCACCAGTGTAAGGAGCTCTACGAGGTTCCCGGCGGTGACTAGGTTGACGGTTCACCGCCGGCGCCAGTTCCGGGGCGCTGGAGAGCTAGTTGGCAAGAAAAATCTCGACGGACCTTTTGGTGACTTTTGGTCGGTTGAAAATTTTGTTTTCGAAATTCCTCAATTCGTTTGAGCTCTAGTATTTTTTCCCGTGATATTCGATCTTATTCGCGCTCGCCATCTTGATCTCAGCTCGATCGGGTACCTTTTACGGCCAAAAAGCACACTGGCGGGATCGGCCGTTTCGAGTCATCTTGTCACGCGCTGTCGGTTTTCTCAAGATAACTCGAGCTTCAGGACAGCTACAGAGCTGGTAAGCACAGCTAATCGATTCAGAATGATCAGGCGCGTTCGCCTGTTGAACCCAGAGGTCTGAACTCGGTCTGCTAGCCGAGCTAGGTCCGCAAACCTATTCGTATTCTTCGAGTCATCTTGACAGACGCTCTTGGTTTTCTGTACTTAACTCGAGCTACAGGACAGCTACAGAGCTGATGCGTACAGAATCTGATTCAGAATCATCAGTGGCCGTTGTCTGTAGAATCCAGAGCTCTGAACTCGGTCTGCTGCCCGATCTAGAATCGCAGAACTATTCGTATTGTTCGAGTTATCCTGAGAGATGCTGTCGGTTCTCTGCACTTAACTCGGGCTGTAGGGGGGCTGCATGGCTGGTAATCACTGGAATCGATTCGGAGACATCAGGCGCGTCCGCCTATCGAATCTAGAGCTCCGAACTCTGTCTGCTGCCCGAACTAGGTCCGCGAAACTATTCGTATTGTTCGAGTCATTCTGAAAGGTGCTGTGGGTTTCCTGCACTTAACTCGGGCTGTAGGGGGGCTGCATGGCTGGTAATCACAGGAATCGATTCAGGGACATCAGACGTGTCCGCCTGTCGCATGCAGAGGTATGAACTTGGTCTGATACTCGAGCTAGGTTTGCCAAACTATTCGTATTGTTCGTCATCTTGAGACGTGCTCTCGATTTACACACGTAACTCGGGCTGTAGGAGAGCTACAGAGCTTGTAGAGAAGACAATCCAGAAGCATCGGGGGCGGTCGGCTGTTGCATCCGAGAGGTTTGAAATTGCTTGGGCTGAAAAACTATTTTTTCTGTGTATTTTTTTTTCGAAATTATATGTTGTCAGGAAGCTATACGAGTCCCTTGGCTCAAGGCGTGGTTGCTCAAGGCGTGGTTGCTCTTCGCATCCGACAGGGGTTTTAAACTCTGCCTGGACCTCGCCTCCAGTTTAGAGCCCCTACGCCAGCAAAGCTTGTGTTTCGCTTACGTTACGAGGGCACACACGCAGTCAAGCGCAGACTCCGTGACAGCCATCACGGTGCCCGATCTCTGCACTCTTGCCAGTTTTCAATCAGCCCGCGTGTGGAGGGCTCGCTCAGCTTTCACCCTCTTGCGTTTGCCCGTTTTCAATCGTGTGTGGATTTGTTGTGCACTCAGGACGCATTACAGATAACAGATCTCAAGATTGGTTGCAGTTTTCTTTTATTCTCTAATCGATGTTGTCTTCTCTTGGTGGACCCCCTTGGTATTCATACTCAAGTGAGCGGTCTCAGATAAGTCACGACTGGCATGCATGTTACAACACTCATACTTCCCCTACTCTGTCCCCCGTGTCTGGTCCCAAATCGATCAGTTGGAAGCGCAAGACCCGTAGATTGACTCTGGCTGCCTGGAGGCAGATTGAGGTGGACTTTAGCTTGTTTACCGTTCCGTTCGACACCACACGCGCTCCCGCCACAATCTATCTGGCTGGTGCCCTCGGCGAACATGTTGGTCCTTCGCAGGTGCACTCTGACGGCCTCAGTTCTTCCGCTCAAGTTTTCAGGCCTAGCGGTCCAGTGGTGGGCAGTTCTTCCGCTCGAGTTTCAGGCAGGGAAAGAGGCGACAAGAGGGGGCGAGAGGAAAGCGATGGCCGTTCTTCAAACCAGGGCAGTGCTTCAAATCATGGCAGTTATTCAATTCAAGGTTCTTCCAATCAAGTTTCTTCAAATCAATTGGGCAGTTGTTCCAACCAGGGCAGTCCTTCAAATCAAGGTTCTTCCAATCAAGTGTCTTCAAACCAGGTTGGAGCTTCGTCAGAGGTTGGTGCGAGTGCGGACCCAACAGTGGAAGCTTCGTCAGAGGTTGGAGCTTCGTCAGAGGTTGGCGCTTCGACAGAGGTTGGAGCTTCAAATCAAGGTTCTTCCAATCCAGTTTGCTCCAATCAAGTTTCTTCCAATCAAGCTTCGTCCGAGGTTGGAGCGAGTGCGGACCCAACAGTGGAAGACAGAGATCCGGAGGAGATGTGTGAGGAGATGTTTGAGGAGATGTTTGAGGATGTATGCCAGCATCTCCTTCCGAGGCCACATGTGGACCCGAGTCGACTGCGAGCGTACATGATGTTGTTTCCAAAATACCATGACGATGGGGAATCGAGTGATAGTGAGTTCGAAAGTGCGCAGACTGAATGGGTTGTCGACTTCTTAGCGGCTTACACAAGCTGCCCTCAGGAGGAGAGGGATCATTTCTTGCACGAATGGGCTGACCTCCTCGAGTATGGATGCTATCCCGACATGCTCCGAACCCTCCAGGACATAGTCGCACACGATGGGCTTGCTATTCATTATCGGTCCCTCGCACAACACTTCCTTGGACGCCTATTGGAGACGATGGATTAGAGTTATCGCTGTGTTGGTTGAAACGTTATTGAACTGGCTCCCAAAACTCAGCACGGGTTGAAGCGACCCTTTTCTGCCCAATGGGACCTTTTCTTCTTGGGACTTCGCATATATACGGTTAGGGTGTTTCCTTCCCTTCCAAACGTTTGGTCTGCCTGTTGGTCGGCTGTGGCTGATTTCGGAACAGTGTGGATCTCCCTCAATAATCATGTGTATCCAAAGTTTCGTGTTGGTAACCTCTTGCATACTGGAGTTGCGTAATTGTTGACCGCTTTAGTGTAATGTGGCTTCTGCACATGTTGCTTCATGTCATATTCTAAGGCTTCGCCTTGTTGTGCACTCCCCGTGGTGAGACGTTTACTCACTAGCATCCCTTGTAGGTTGTCCGCTGTCTCGCTTTTGGCGAGTCGTGGATGCTTCGTGTTGGATGGCGAGCATCTGCTCCGCTGCTGCGGACCTGAATCTTGAGCGGGGACTCCTCTGTCCCTGTGGGCTCCGAGCAAAGCAAAAACAAAGGTTGACGGTTTACCGCCGGCGCCCAGTTCCGGCGCGGGGTGGAGCTAGTTGGCCGACCCGACCAGAAGAGACAATGTGACAATTTTCGGTCGTTTTTGCTAAGATTTGAAATATGTTTGACAAGTCATGTTGAGAAAGCAGATTTTTCGCACCTGTGAACGATTATGAGGGCCTCTGCGTCTTAACATGAGCTCTGTAGGCGCACATTTACTATCAAAACACTTGGCGGAACCAATTTCATATCGACATGGAAAAAATGATTTTTGCCTTTTTCGCGAAATGCTTCCAGAAGCTCTCTCTGTCGATTCTAAGCACTCTCACCCGTGGAAGGAGCTCTACGAGGTTCCCGGCGGTGACCAGGTTGACGGTTCACCGCCGGCGCCAGTACCTCGTAGAGCTCTTCGGCATCGATGAGCTAGAGGAATTCCGGCGCAGGGTGGAGCTAGTTCGTCGACCCGGCCAGAAAGGATAAAGTGATAACCTTTGGGTGGTTTTGTATTTTTTTGAAAGATATTTGACAATTCATTTTGAGAAAGCAGATTTTTCGCACCTGAAAACGACTATGAGGGCCTCTCTGTCCTAGTATGAGCTCTGTAGGCGCACTTTTACTATCAAAACACTTGGCGGAACCATCTTCATGTCGACGCGAAAAAAATCAATTTTTCCCTTTTTCGAGAAATGCTTCCAGAAGCTCTCTCTTTCGACTCTGAGCACTCTTACGCGTAGAAGGAGCTCTACGAGGTTCCCGGCGGTGACCAGGTTGACGGTTCACCGCCGGCGCCAGTAATTCCGGGGCGCTGGAGAGCTAGTTGGCAAGAAAAATCTCGACGGACCTTTTGGTGACTTTTGGTCGGTTGAAAATTTTGTTCTCGAAATTCCTCAATTCGTTTGAGCTCTAATATTTTTTCCCGTGATATTCGATCTTATTCCCGCTCGCCATCTTGATCTCAGCTCGATCGGGTACCTTTTACTGTCAAAAAGCACACTGGCGGGATCGGCCGTTTTGAGTCATCTTGACACGCGATGACGGTTTTCTCAACCTAACGCGAGCTTTAGGACAGCTGCAGAGCTGGTAAGCACAGCTAATCGATTCAGAATGATCAGGCGCGTTTGGCTGTTGAGTCTAGAGGTCTGTACTCGGTCTGCTAGCCGAGCTAGGTCCGCAAACCTATTTGTATTATTCGAGTCATCTTGACAGACGCTCTCGATTTTCTGTTCTTAATTCGAGCTATAGGATAGCTACAGAGCTGATTCTGACAGAAAAGGATTCAGCATCATCAGTCGCATTCGTCTGTTGAATCCAGAGCTCTGAACTCGGTCTGCTGCCCGATTCAGAATCGCAAAACTATTCGTATTGTTCGTGTCATCTTGAGAAGTGCTCTCGTTTTTTTGCACTCAACTCGGGCTGGGGGGGCTAGAGCGCTGGTGGTCACAGGAATCGATTTGAAGACATCAGGCGCGTCCGCCTGTCGAATCCAGAGCTCGGAACTCGGTCTGCTGCCCGAACTAGGTCCGCGAAACTATTGTATTGTTCGAGTCATCTTGAGAGGTGCTGTCGGTTTTCTGCACTTAACTCGGGCTGTAGGGGGGCTGCAGAGCCGGTAATCACAGAAGTCGATTCGCAGACATCGGACGCGTCCGCCTCTCGCATTTAGAGGTCTGAACTCGGTTTGATACTCGAGCTGGGTTGCTCAATTATTTGTTTTGTTAAAGTCATCTTGAGAGGTGCTGTCGATTTACGCACGTAACTCAGGCTGTAGGAGAGCTACAGAGCTCGCAAAGGAGACAATCCAGAAGCGTCGGGGGCGTTCGGCTGTTGCATCGAGAGATCTGAAATCGGTTGGGCTGAAGAACTATTAGTTCTCTCCATTTTTTCCACATTATATATTGTCAGGAAGCTCTACGAGTCCCCCGGCGGTAAGGAAGGTTGACGGTTTACCGCCGGCGCCCAGTAACTCGTAGAGCAGGTGCCCGGCGATAACTTGGTTGACGGTTTACCGCCGGTTCCCAGTAACTCGTAGAGCTTCCCTTAGCAAGCTATTGCTGGAAGCTTAAGAGTAATTCTGGCGCGCTGGAGAGCTAGTTGGCAAGAAAAATCTCGACGGACCTTTTGGTGACTTTTGGTCGGTTGAAAATTTTGTTTTCGAAATTCCTCAATTCGTTTGAGCTCTAGTATTTTTTCCCGTGATATTTGATCTCATTCCGCTCGCCATCTTGATCTCAGCTCGATCGGGTACCTTTTACGGCCAAAAAGCACACTGGCGGGATCGGCCGTTTCGAGTCATCTTGTCACGCGCTGTCGGTTTTCTCAAGATAACTCGAGCTTCAGGACAGCTACAGAGCTGGTAAGCACAGCTAATCGATTCAGAATGATCAGGCGCGTTCGCCTGTTGAACCCAGAGGTCTGAACTCGGTCTGCTAGCCGAGCTAGGTCCGCAAACCTATTCGTATTCTTCGAGTCATCTTGACAGACGCTCTCGGTTTTCTGTACTTAACTCGAGCTACAGGACAGCTACAGAGCTGATGCGTACAGAATCTGATTCAGAATCATCAGTGGCCGTTGTCTGTTGAATCCAGAGCTCTGAACTCGGTCTGCTGCCCGATCTAGAATCGCGAAACTATTCGTATTGTTCGAGTTCATCTTGAGAGATGCTGTCGGTTCTCTGCACTTAACTCGGGCTGTAGGGGGGCTGCATGGCTGGTAATCACTGGAATCGATTCGGAGACATCAGGCGCGTCCGCCTATCGAATCCAGAGCTCCGAACTCTGTCTGCTGCCCGAACTAGGTCCGCGAAACTATTCGTATTGTTCGAGTCATCCTGAGAGGTGCTGTGGGTTTCCTGCACTTAGCTCGGGCTGTAGGGGGAGCTGCAGGGCTGGTAATCACAGGAATCGATTCAGAGACATCATACGCGTATGCAGAGGTCTGAACTCGGTCTGGTACTCGAGCTAGGTTTGCCAAACTATTCGTATTGTTCGAGTCATCTTGAGAGGTGCTGTCGATTTACGCACGTAACTCGGGTTGTAGGAGAGCTACAGAGCCCGTACAAAAAACAATCCAGAAGCATCGGGGGCGTTCAGCTGTTGCATCCGAGAGGTCTGAAATTGCTTGGGCTGAAAAATTACCTGTTCTGTGTCATTTTTTTCGACATTACATGTTGTCAGGAAGCTCTACGAGTCCCCCGGCAGTAACAAAGGTTGACGGTTTACCGCCGGCGCCCAGTTATTGCTGGAAGCTTCAGAGTAATTCTGGCGCGCTGGAGAGTTGGCAAGAACAATCTCGACGGACCTTTTGGTGACTTTTGGTCGGTTGAAAATTTCGTTCTCGAAATTTGAACATTCGTTAGAGCTCTAGTATTTCTTCCCGTGATATTCGATCTTATTCTCGCTCGCCATCTAGATCTCAGCTCGATCGGGTACCTTTTACTGCCAAAAAGCACACGGGCGGGATCGGCCGTTTCGAGTCATCTTGTCACGCGGTGACGGTTTTCTCACGATAACTCGAGCTTCAGGACAGACTCGTAGAAGTTCCCTCAGCAAGTTGTGGCTGGAAGCTTAAGAGTAATTCCGGGGCGCTGGAGAGCTAGTTGGCAAGAAAAATACCTCGTAGAGCTCTTCGGCATCGACGAGCTAGAGAAATTCCGGCGCGGGGAGCTAGTTGGTCGACCCGACCAGAAAGGACAAATTGGTGACTTTTGGTCGGCTTTGCGAAAATACCTCGTAGAGCTCTTCGGCACCGATGAGCGAGAGGAATTCGGGCGCGGGGTGCGGCTAGTTGGCCAAGCCGGCCCGGGAGGACAATGTGGTGACCTGGGGTCGGTTTTTGGAAGATAGCAAGAGATTTTGAAGTTCATTTTGCAAATTCGAATTTTTACTCTATGCAGTGAATGATGGCGGTTTGGATGGTGCAATCCTTAGGGCTCTAGCTACATTATATCGATGAAAAGACTGCGGGGAACCAGTATTGTGTACGACCGAAAACACGATTTCTTTATTTTTGAAGCTGATATTGAGAAGCGCTTTCCTGCTGTTATCTCGGATCTCACTTGTCTATTCAGAGCTCTACGAGGGCCCCGGCGGTAACCTGGTTGCCTCCCTCCTCAGGGGTCTGGCGGCTGGGGGCTCCCGCTGGGCCCTCGTCTCGAGCGGCATTGTGCCGTGCTGCTTTCTTTGGTTTCCCTTACCGTACGCGTTACTGCAGAGTGTCATTTGCCTGAGTACCGTACACACTCATTCTTTGTTTGATTCAGATTCCCGTACGTGTGCCGCAGAGTGTCTTTTGCCTGAGTACCGTACACACTCTTTGGAGGTCGTGATTGCTGGAGGACACTACATTTCTTGTCATTTGCAAAGACGGCGTGGAATACTCAGAGAAATCCCTCGTGGGAAAGCAGAAAGCTACCCCCCAGTGTGCTATCAGAATCAGCTGTAGGTGAGTTCCACAGTATCGACGGAGACAGTGCTCTTTCTTCCCTCGATTTCCCAGATCTCAGGATGGAGGAGAACACAGCGGCTGGACCCTTTGGCCCCCAGCGGGCGCAACCACCTGTCTCGGGCCTGGTTGACAGCAGGCGAAGAGGCGGGGACCAGAGGAGCCGCAGCGGTGACAGAACGGATGACAAGCCCCCTGCTTGGTGGGCTGGCGCTCAGAGTGCGATGATTGATGCCCAGAGGATACAGCTGAATGAGACCCTCACTGCACGCCTTGCCCCCATGGAGGCGACACTGGCGACGCACACGGCGTCAATTGCCTCAATGAGACGCGAGATTACTGATAATGCAGCATCCTTGTCAGCACTGAGAACAGAATTCAACGCACTTCAAACTAGATCGGAGTCAGGGTCCAGCAATGGGGTGTCTTCTCGGATGTCTGGGGCCTTTACTCGTGCGACCTGGAACCCGTCTTTCATTGAAATCAAGGGCTGGGTGACGGACTGGAAAAATTATGAGCAACGAGGCCGCCAGATGCTGACACAATCACAGGTAAATGATATCCTCAATGAGATTGTTCTTTTTCCGATCGTAGCCAGCACCTCGGCGGAAGGCAGGATTGACGCACCACGTACTCAAGAAGAAAATGATGGTCGCACATTCGGATACAGTCGCATTAGAATCTTTTTCACCATGGGGACCGACTCCAGAATATTGTGGGATATGCGTCAAAGACTCCTCGCGGCAGTGCATAGTGGAACCAGTAAAACACTGACTGATGTGGCCAAACAGGCTACAGAGGCACAGGGTAGTATCAAAGTCATCGTTGAGGCGGCCCCACACAAACAACCACATGTTAATTGCGCAGGTAAGTTTCAGAACATTTTCAGGCGCCATGTCAATGCAGCCCTGGAAATTATTGTTCGAGCGGAGTTGGGACCACCTACGACACACTTCTGGGGAAAGCTCCCCAACGACACCACAAATGGCAAGGTCATCGCCGTCTTTAACCCAGCAACGAACTATGAGATTCTGCCCGCTCTGGCCGTCTTGGACCCTGCCATCAATACGGCACAGCTCCAGGCTGATCTGAGGGCTGAATGACATGAGTGGATTGCCAGAGTGGGCACATGGAATATTGAGAAAAGAGGCCCACAGTTTTCCAAAGCTATCCTGGATGCTGCCAACGACAGAGGCATTTTCCTGTTGGGACTCCAGGAGGCACAGTTTTTCACGGACAGTCGAAAGATTCTTGCTGGGGATGGGTGGCACATGGAACGCTCTTCGTGTAAGAAAGCAGCTATTTTGTGGAAGGGCCCATGGAAGGCTCTGCTACGTGACATTGAGCGCGGACCAAGGTTCGTCATTGCATGGTTCAGGCCAGCCGCTATTGTTTGCTTGTACTTGCCATATGCAGATGATAAGGATGAGGAGGTGAGGGAATTCAGTCAAGTGTTGGAGGAGGTGAAGAGGAGGATCAGAGAGTATCGCAGACGTCACCCCGAGCAGCCAGACATGCTTATCTTGTTTACGGATGCCAACGTTGAGATGGCTCCCAATATTATCGCCAACGGCCGTGCTATCACTGGTATGGGAGTGAAGGAAGAGGTGGAGGTACTATTCAGAGGAGGAAGGGAGGGTGTGAGGAAGAAACAATTGGAGGAGATGAGGTTCCTATTCACAGAATTTTGCAGTGTGCATCGTTTACGGCTGGCAAACACGTTTGGCCCTCGCTGTGCGACTTGGCGAGGTAGGGCAGCACCCCGAGGGGAGGCGGTGCTCGACTATATAGGCATCAGTGCTTCTGATCAATTCGACTCGGGGACTACTGCTGAGTGGATTCGGGCCCCAGGGAGATCGGCCACAATCCAGGAGATCAGCGACCACAAACTAGTTCATCTTGCGGTTGCTGTGGGAAGGCGGCGACGCTGCAAGAATAGAAAGCGAGCGGCCTTGCATCAATGGGAACCCGTGGACCCTACCGCGGCTGCCGCCAGCTTCGACCGTGCCCTGTCACGGCAGTTTCAAGATGCAGGCTCTCGGTATCGCCCATTACAGTCTTTGGTTGAAGAGGAGGAGGAGGAGGACATCAAAAGGGACGTGAGACCCGTGAAGGAGGAGGAGGGCGAGCATAGGAGGCAGGGCAAGGGCACACTCAGCCAGATCATCGCAGATACGGCGGCAAGTATCCCTAGCCGCCAGGTGGCCGCACTTCGGGCACCTGTGAGGCCGGAACGTCTTTGGACGCTCGAACGGCTGTTACGGCGTGCTCTTTGGCCCAGAGAACTTCGATGCCAGAATGAAGTCAGGAGTCTTCGGAGATTGATCAAACCACTGCGAAAACAATATGATGCCGACATGCTCGAATACAAACACAAAGTTGAACAGCGTAAATTACGTACACAAGCACAGGCGCTTAAAGTCAAAAAGATGACGGGGGAGTGGGAACTTACTTACGATGTCGAGGCCAAACAGGTGGAAATTGGGAGGTACTTGAAAGACAGGGTGGAGGACTACGGGGCGAGGAGGGAGGTGCAGTCGATTCTGGAAGGTCTGGCATCGAAGCTCAACCAGTCCCAGTGCGTGAGCATCACCATGCATGACATCTTGCGAGCGAGGGCTCGCCTCAAGTGTGGGGCGGCTGGGCCCGACCAAGTGACACGGGAGATGCTGCAGCTCGTCCCCTTTGCCAGCCTCAAGACAATCCGACATCATTTCAGCCTGATCGCTAATCGTCGTCAACAGGTCCCCTCGGATTGGAAGAGGTTTCTGGTAACTCTCATCCCGAAGGCGCCGTCCATTCAGGAGCTCTCAGAGACTAGGGTGATCTGCCTCCTGAGCCTGGTCCAGAAGTGGTACAACCATGTCTTAGTCATTAAAGGGGAACAACATCTGGTGAATATCAAACACTCTCTTAACATGTATGGGTTTGTGCAGTTCAGGAAGGTTTCTGAGGTCACATCGTTTACCAAACATCTTTGCCAACATGCGGCACAATGGGGAAAAGGGGAGAAGCTCTATCTGGCCAGCCTCGATGCACTCCAGGCGTTTGACCACGTTACTATCAAGCTAGCGTTACAAAGTATGGAGAAGCTTGGTTTTGACCCCGCTTTGATTTACGCCCTTCTTTGTCCTATGACCGAAAACACGTGTAAAGCCACCTTCGAAGGGACCCAGAATTTGGATTGGATTGGTTGGGATCGGAGTATCAGGACGGGCGGGGTGGACGGACCATTCTTATTCAAAGTGGTGAGTGTGGCCTTGTGGAATGATATCGTCGGGACCTGGCCAGGGCGTGATCTGGGTTATGTTGTCGAGTCCCCCGTTCCCATGCCCACTAGATCGACGATTTCGCATGCCCTCTGGGCGGGCAATCTGCTGCTGTACGCTAGAGATGAACGGCAGCTCAGGACCATGGTGACTGAGCTCACTCTCCCCCTGCTCCAGGCCGGCCTCAATTGGAAACCATCCTCTCTCAAGCTCATCCCCTTTGGCGTCAATGGCTCGAATGATGTAGTTCTTCATATCCAGGCCCACACGTATAAACTTGAATGCGTTAACACTTTGGACATCCTGGGTTACAGGTTGGACAGATATTGGACGCAGCATAGCGATCTGCAGTTCAACTTGGATCGTGCCCGTGGTGCCTTCTTTGCCGACATTGAATATTATAGAAGTCATCGCATCCCGATTGAGAGACGATTCCAGCGATACCGACTCCGTATCCAGAGTAAGCTACTTTTCGCAATTGAGGGGATGACGATTGACAACATCACGGCACAAAAAATATTCTCCTGGGAAGGAAAGCTATTAGCCATCATCGGAGGAAGGAGGAAAGGAGTGAATGAAGATTGGACGGTCTACCAAAAGAGGAGGTTCAAGTATGCTCGCGACCAGTTCGCCAACCTTGGATTTCTGTCGGCGGTGGAACTCTTCATTCACAAGAACTGGCTCTGGGCCAAAGATGTCGCTTGCTTTGCCAGAGGCTTTGCGTGTCAAAATATCCCGACAGCTGCGCTGCACACGGACAGAGTACATGTTGATCCGACAGCTTCGCTGCACACGTACAGTCAGGCTCACACACATGTCCATTCGTCTTTGCACACTCACAGTGATGATTCAACACATGTCCATTCTTTGTTGCCTGTGCCGCAGGTTGATGACCGTTCTTTCGACACGTTGCCCAGTTATATTCAGACAGCTACGCTGCACACGAACAGTGGAGAGCATACACACCCTCGTTCGATGTCCTCTGTGCCGCAGGTTGAGAGAGGAAGTTCTTTCGATCAGTTGCCTTGTTATATTCCGACAGCTACGCTGCACACACACAGTACACACTTTATTCATTCTCATTGTCCGCCTCGTGCTTTGTCTCAGAGTGTTTCGCCTGAGCCCCAGAGACCTGCGGCTATGTTTGATAGCCGTGGGGGACTGACGGAGCACAAGAAAGATTGTCAACGTTCTTCTGGTCGTGTGTCGTCTGCGTCCAGTATAAGAGCTTCTTTGGAGCCGAACAAAAAGGATGCTCATTGTTCTTCTGGTCGTGTGTCGTCTGCGTCCAGAATAAGAGTTCCTTTGAGTGATCCGCTGCAGGTGGCGCATCTGTTAGAGTGCGCCAGGCTCCTGGAAGAAAGGAGCAGCCAGCGAGAATCCCAAGGCACTGTCAGTCCTGCGGCCACAGCCCCCCCAGTCGAAGGCGAGAGCGAACCCGCGCCCGCGGCCAAGAACCGTCGCAGGCAGATTGTGGAGACCCGTCTGGCCGCCAGGGGAGAGAAGCGGTGCCCTGGCCCGAGTCTCACGGCGAGCCAGGAGGAGCTCGCCAAGCGTGTCAGACAGCCCCAGCGCCCATGCGACAAAAGAGATCGGGATGAAATATGTTCGCCGAGGGGCAGTCAAAAGAGACGGTGTATTGCTCAGGTGAATGATGACCCCATCGCTTCCGCCGATAGTCTGCCGGCTGCCCCACAGGGAAGTAAGCGACCACGGGACCTCCCCTCTTCTAGCCATGATAGTGAGCCGCGAGAGGCACGTCCCTCTGGCGCAAACGTGAATGTCTTCAAACTCAACGCCTACTCTCAGGCGCGGTTGGGCATGATGCATGCGTCAGGTGACTGGGCCGCTCATCGTCGCGCGTTCGCTGCGCGCTCGAGGGATTCCCAGGCTGCTCTTCTTGGATGGCGTGGTGGTACTAAATACGTCGGCTGGAGAAAATGGGAAGATGTCTTCATTGCGGATCAAGATGGCAACACTAAATGGTGGGAGACTATGACGTTTGGGAAAGAAGATTGGTCGATTTTCGTTGAGAAGTTGCTCAAAAGATTGCACCTGCCCGCCATTCTTGACTATCTGGCCAAACCTAGAGTTTCGGTTGCCCGTACGGAGGAGGAGGAGACGAAAGTTAATAATGATAGGATTGCGCGTCGCATTGCTCATAACTTTGAAAATGAGACTATCTTTGACTATGAGGCGGATAAGATTCCATTTGAAATACTGGGTGATAGCTTGTGTGTGGTCCAATGGATAAGAGGGCACTGGAAGTGCACGAACATGGGCTATAATAACACCTTGGAGGCGGCACAAAACACTCTTGATGCTATAACGGACACCTGTTTGAGAACTGCGTGCGCGGGGGCTGACCCAATCAAACATCTTTATAGGGAGGGTAACAGTTATGCTGATGAACTCACGTGGGCTTGCAGAGCTTGCCCACACACATCGAAGAGAAACGAGTATCTTGCCCCTTTATATACTTCGAAAGTGTTAGGATTGAGAGGTTACTTCGACGGAGGAACCTCGGATATTGGGGCTGGGGGAGGCTGGTGGCTGCAGGCTTTTGTAGAACATAATAATGCTATACAGTGTCACGTGATTGCCGAGGAGGCGTTTGGCCTCGATAGGGAGTCAACCGTGACGGTCTGTGAGTTAACGGCCGCCTCGAAGCTAATTCACGCAATCTCGCAGATTGCGTCTATTATAGATAGCGTCTCACACGCTCGGTAGAGCCACTTGCGCCTGGTGGCCGCGGGGAGCACCGCTGCTTGCATGTGCTGGAGGACCCCACCGCAAAGCCCGCAAAAAACCTGGTTGACGGTTTACCGTCGGATCCCAGTTCGAAAGATATTTAATCATTTATTTTGAGAAAGCAGATTTTTGCGCGTCGCATTGGCATAGAAACTCTCCTCCGACAGCAGAGCTTCCATTAGCAAGTTGTTGCTGGAAGCTTAAGAGTAATTCCGGGCCGCTGGAGAGCTAGTGGGCTCGAAAAATCTCGACGGAGCTTGACTCGTAGAGCTTCCCCTAGCAAGTTATTGCTGGAAGCTTAAGAGTCATTCCGGGGCGCTGGAGAGCTAGCTGGCAAGGAAAATCTCGACAGACCTTTTGGTGACTTTTGGTCGGTTGAAACTTTTGTTCTCGAAATTCGAACATTCGTTAGAGCTCTAGTATTTTTTCCCGTGATATTCGATCTTATTCCCGCTCGCCATCTTGATTTCAGTTCGATTGCGTACCTTTTACTGCGAAAAAGCGTCCAGGCGGGATCGGCCGTTTCGAGTCATCTTAATACGTGCTGTCGATTTTCTGAACATACCTCGAGCTTTAGGACAGCTACAGAGCTGGTAAACACAGCTAATTGATTCAGAATGATCAGGCGCGTTCGTCTGTTGCATCGAGAGGTCTGAACTCGGTCTGCTAGCCGAGCTAGGTCCGCAAACCTATCGTATTATTCTTGTTATGTTGACAGGCGCTCTCGGTTTTGTGTATTTTACTCGAGCTATATGACAGCTGCAGATCTGATGCTTACAGAAACCGATTCAGAGTCATCAGTCGCGTTTGTCTGTTGAATCCAGAGCTCTGCACTCGGTCTGCTGCCCGCTCTAGACTCGCGAAACTATTCGTATTGTTCGAGTTATCTTAAGAGGTGCTGTCGGTTTTCTACTTAAATCGGGTTGTGGCGTGGCTACAGTACTGGTAGTCACAGGAATCGATTCGGAGACATCAGGCGCGTCCGCCTATCGAATCCAGAGCTCGGAACTCGGTCTCCTGCCCGAACTAGGTCCGCGAAACTATTCGTATTGTTCGAGTCATCCTGAGATGCTGTCGGTTTTCTGCATTTAACTCGAGCTGTAGGGGGGCTGCAGGGCTGGTAATCACAGGAATCGATTCGGAGACATCAGACGCGTCCGCCTGTCGCATTCAGAGGCCTGAACTTGGTCTGATACTCGAGCTAGATTTGCCAAACTATTCGTATTGTTCGAGTCATCTTCAGGATTTCTGTCGATTTACGCACGTAACTCGGGCTGTAGGAGAGCTACAGAGCTTGTACAGAAGACAATCGAGAACATCGGGGGCGTTCGGCTGTTGCATGGTCTGAAATCGCTTGGGCTGAAAAATTATTCGTTCTGAAATTTTTCTCGTCATTATATATTTTCAGGAAGCTCTACGAGTCCCCGGCGGTAAGAAAGGTTGCCGGGGGCCCACTGGGCGCCGGCGGTAAGCCGTCAACCTTTCTTACCGCCGGGGGACTCGTAGAGCTTCCTGACCATATATAATGTCGAAAAAATTGCAGATAACGAATAGTTTTTCAGCCTAAGCGATTGCAGACCTCTCGATGCAATAGCCAAACGCCCCTCATGCTTCTGGATCGTTTCCTGTGCGCACGAGCTCCGTAGCTCTCCTACAGCTTGAGTTACGTGCGAAAATCGACAGCACCTCTCAAGATCACTCGAACAATACGAATAGTTTGGCAAACCTAGCTCGAGTATCAGACCGAGTTCAGACCTCTGAATGCAACAGGCGGACGCGCCTGAAGTCTCCGAATCGATTCCTGTGATTACCAGCCCTGCAGGCCCCTTACAGCCCGCGTTAAGTGCAGAAAACCGAGAGCACCTCTGAAGACGACTCGAACAATAAGAATAGTTTCGCAGACCTAGCTCAGGCAGCAGACCGAGTTCAGAGCTCTGAATGCGACAGGCGGACGCGACAGATGTCTCCGAATCGATTCCAGAGATTACCAGCCCTGCAGCCCCCTTACAGCTCGAGTTAAGTGCAGAAAACGGACAGCACCTCTCAAGATGACTCGAAGAATACGAATAGTTCGCGGACCTAGCTCGTGCAGCACACCGAGTTCTGAGCTCCCGATTTGGCAGGCGGACGCGCCTGATGTCTTCAAGTTGATTTCGGTGAGTACGAGCCCTGTAACCCTCCTACAGCCCGAGTTAAGTGCAGAAAACTGACAGCATCTGTCAAGATGACTCGAACAATACGAATAGTTTCGCGAACCTAGGTCGGCCAGCAGACCGAGTTCAGGCCTCTGGATGGAACAGACGAACGCGCCTTTTGAACAATGCATCGCCCAAATTTTTCAAGAGAAATCAGAAATTTGTGGAGTATTGAATTTTCAGGACGATTTTCTATTCAGGGCCGCTAGTCCAACCATTAAAACTTCCAAGTTCAAGTTCCGAGATGACGATAAGTGTTTCATGGCCAAAACACTTAAAGGCAGATGTTTGCGGGATCGTGTAGCAATTTATGGTAAGCAGCATGCACAGATGGCACGCGGAGTGAAAGGCATTGTATCGAAAGATTTTTCAGATCTTTCAACAGGCGAACGCGCCTGATCATTCTGAATCGATTAGCTGTGCTAACCAGCTCTCTAGCTGTCCTGAAGAAGATGCGGTAACTTTGGGTGGGTTTTTCCCGGAGAGCTCTCTGAGAGCTAGAGGGTTTGAGATTAGAAGCCGGACGGTGGTAGTGCCCGCCAGCAGCCCATCTCCGCCGCCCCACGTTCCCCGGAGAAAGTTGCCGGGCCCGGCAGCGGGTCCGGGGGAGCTTCCGGCAAGCGTCCACGCGTGCCAGCACGCGTGCAGGCACGCGTGGAAACGTTCCTGGCAGCGCTTCGGAAGCGCTGCAGGGGAGCCCCCCGCAGCTTCAGAAGCGCTTCAGGCGCGCGTCCGAGAGCTCGCCAGGAAAGCCGTCCAGTGTGTGTGTGTGTGCTCTTTGCTCTCCGGGTTTACCTTGTAGAGCTCTTCGGCAACGACTGGGCGCCGGCGGTAAACCGTCAACCTTCGTTACCGCCGGGGGACTCCTAGAGCTTCCTGACAACGCATAATGTCGAAACAAATTACACTGAACAAATAGTTTTTCAGCCCAAGCAATTTCAGACCTCTCCGATGTTACAGCCGAACGCCCCCGATGCTTCTGGATTGTCTTCTGTACGAGCTCTGTAGCTCTCCTACAGCCCGAGTTACGTGCGTAGTTCGACAGCACCTCTCAAGATGACTCGAACAATACGAATAGTTTGGCAAACCTAGCTCGAGTATCAGACCGAGTTCAGACCTCTGCATGCGACAGGCGGACGCGTCTGATGTCTCTGAATCGATTCCTGTGATTACCAGCCCTGCAGCCCCCCTACAGCCCGAGTTAAGTGCAGGAAACCGACAGCACCTCTCAGGATCACTCGAACAATACGAATAGTTTCGCGGACCTAGTTCGGGCAGCAGACAGAGTTCGGAGCTCTGGATTCGAAAGGCGGACGCACCTGATGTCTCCGAATCGATTCCAGTGATTACCAGCCATGCAGCCCCCCCACAGCCCGAGTTGAGTGCAGAGAACCGACAGCATCTCTCAAGATGACTCGAACAATACGAATAGTTTCGCGATTCTAGATCGGGCAGCAGACCGAGTTCAGAGCTCTGGATTCAACAGACAACGGCCACTGATGATTCTGAATCAGATTCTGTACGCATCAGCTCTGTAGCTGTCCTGTAGCTCGAGTTAAATACAGAAAATCGAGAGCGTCTGTCAAGATGACTCGAATAATACGAATAGGTTTGCGGACCTAGCTCGGCTAGCAGACCGAGTTCAGACCTCTGGGTTCATCAGGCGAACGCGCCTGATCACTCTGAATCGATTAGCTGTGCTCACCAGCTCTGTACTCACAGCAATCGATTCGGAGACATCCGGCGCGTCCGCCTGCCGAATCCAGAGCTTTGAACTCGATGTGCTCGAGCTGAGATCAAGATGGCCAGCGGGAATATGATCGAATATCACGGGAAACATACTAGAGCTCTAACGAATGGTTGAATTTCGAGAGCAAAATTTTCAAACGACCAAAAGTCAGCAAAAGGTCCGTCGAGATTGTTCTTGCCAACTAGCTCTCCAGCGCCCCGGAATATTATGAAACCGCCAACTGCGCTGTCGCGCGATCATCAAATGCATCCCTGATATTTTCAAGGAGGAGCTTGCCGGGCGAGACCTGGAGAATGTGAAAGTTCTCCTTTTCTGGGTCGAAGAGCGCTCCGTTGGCGGCGCCCCATCGGTGCAAGCTGGTTTGGCACTCTTCGGCAAGAGACAAGGCTTGCTGGTCAGACACGCTGCAGTCAAATCGTCCGCGAAAATCACTTCTTCAAGATCAGACGCGCGAGCTGCCATGCAAGAGTCGCTGTTATACACATTCCACAAACTTGGTCCGAGAGGGAACCCTGGACAACAATGCGTGAGCTTTAGCTAGTTGCTGGAAGCTTAAGAGTAACTCGTTGAGCTTCCCTTAGCAAGTTGTTGCTGGAAGCTTGAGAGTGATAACTCGTAGAGCTTCCCTTAGCAAGTTCTTGGAAGCTTAAGAGTAATTCCGGCGCGCTGGAGAGCTAGTTGGCAGGAAAAATCTCGACTGACCTTTTGCTGACTTTTGGTCGGTTGAAATTTTTTATTCGAATTTCAACAATTCGTTTGAGCTCTAGTATTTTTTCCCACCATATTCGATCTTATTCCCTCTCGCCATCTTGATCTCAGCTCGATCGGGTACCTTTTACTGCCAAAAAGCACACGGGCGGGATCGGCCTCGAGTCATCTTGATACTCGTTGTCGGTATGTTGTACTTAACTCGAGCTGTAGTGCAGCTACAGAGCTCATTGTCACAGAAATCGATTGCAAATCATCAGGCGCGTTCGTCTGTTCCATCTAGAGGTCTGACATTAGTCTGCTGCTCGAGCTAGGTTCGCGAAACTACTCGTATTGTTCGAGTCATCTTGAGAGCTGCTGTCAGTTTTCTGCACTTAACTCGGGCTCTAGGAGGGCTACAGGGCTCGTTCTCACAGGAATCGATTCGGAGACATCATGCGCGCCTGCCTGTCAAATCCAGAGCTCAGAACTCGGTGTGCTGCCCGAGCTAGGTCTGCAAAACTATTTGTATTCTTCGAGTCATCTTGGGAGGTGTTGTAGTTTTCTGCACTTAACTCGAGCTCTAAGGGGGCTGCAGGGCTGGTAATTACTGGAATCGATTCGGAGACATCAGACGGGCGCGTCTGCCTGTCGCATTCAGAGCCCTGAACTCGGTCTGCTGCCCGAGCTAGGTCCGCGAAACTATTCGTATTGTTCGAGTCATCTTCAGAGGTGCTGTCGGTTTTCTGCACTTAACTCGGGCTGTAAGGGGGCTGCAGGGCTGGTAATCACAGCAATCGATTCGGACAGATCAGGCGCGTCCGCCTGTTGCATTAAGAGGTCTGAACTCGGTCTGATACTCGAGCTAGATACGCGAAACTATTTGTATTGTTCGAGTGATCTTGAGAGGTGCTGTCGATTTTCGCACGTAGCTCGGGCTAGATGGGCAGTAGACGCGGAGCTGACCACTGCCCAGCGAGTCTTGCAAGTGATCTTTTGGGAGGGGGGATCGTCATCAGCATCATCATCATCATCGCTGGAGAGCTAGTTGGCAAGAAAAATCTCAACCGACCTTTTGCTGATTTTTGGCCGGTTGAAAATTGTGTTGTCAAAATTCAACAATTCGTTTGAGCTCTCGTATTTTTCCCGACCATATTCGATTTTTTTCCCGGTCGTTGTCTTTATCTCAGCTCGATCGGGTAAATATTTCTGCTAAAGAGCGTCGCGGCGGGATTGGCTGTTTCGAGTTATCTTGATACTTGTTGTCGGTATTTTGTACTCAACTCGAGCTGTGGGGCAGCTACGGAGTTTTTTTTCTCAGAAATCGATTGCGAATTATCAGGCGCGTTCGTCTGTTCCATCTAGAGGTCGGAACTTGGTCTGCTGCCCGAGATAGGTTTGCGAAACTATTCGTATTGTTCGAGTCATTTCGAGAGGTGCTGTCAGTTTTCTGCACTTAACTCGGGCTGCAGGGGGGGATACAGGCTCGACTCACAGGAATCGACAGGCGTGCCCTCCTGCGAAATGGAGAGCTCAGAACTCGGTCTGCTGCCCCAGCTAGGTCCGCGAAATAATTGGTATTGTTGAGTCATCCTGAGAGGTGCTGTTCGTTTTCTGCACTTAACTCGAGCTGTAAGGGTGCTGCAGGGCTGGTAATCACAGCAATCGATTCGGATACATCAGTCGCGTCCGCCTGTCGCATTCAGAGCCCTAAACTTTCTCTGCTGCCCGAGCTAGGTCCGCGAAACTATTCGTATTGTTCGAGTCATCTTCCGACGTGCTGTCGGTTCTCTGCACTTAACTCGGGTTGCAAGGGGTTTGCAGGGCTAGTAATCACAGGGGTCGATTCGGAGACATCAGGCGCATCCGCCCTTTGCATTCAGAGGTATGAACTCGGTCTGATACTCGAGCTAGATTTAAGTCATATTGAGAGATGCTCATGGTTTTATGTCTGAACTCGAGCTGTAGGGCAGCTACAGCTGATATGGAGAATATCACCTTAGAATGATGAGGCGCGCTTTTCTGTTGAATCCACATGTCTGAACTCGGTCTGCTGCTCGAGCTAGGTTCGCGCTATTCATATTGTTCGACTTATATAAAGAAATGCTGTCGCTTTTCTGTGCTTAACTCCTGTAGGGGGGCTACAGGGACGGATCAAGAGACATCAGGCGCGTCCGTCTTCCGCATACAGAGGTCTGAGCTCGGTCTGCTACTCGAGCAGGTCTGCGAAATTATTCCTATCGTTCGAGTCATCTCGAGAGGTGCTTCCGGCTTCCTGCACGTACAGAGCTGCTGAGCTGACTTACAGAAACCAATTCAGAATCCTCAGGCGCGTTGGTCTGTCGAATCCAGAGGACTGAAATCAGTCTGCTCCTCGAGCTGGGTCCGCGAAACTATTTCCATTGTTCGAGTCATCGGGAGAGATGCTGTCGGTTTTCTGTATTTAACTCGGCTGTAGGGTGGCTACAGGGCTGGTAATCACAGAAACCGATTCGAAGACATCAGGCGCGTCTGTCTTTTGCATGCAGAGGTCTGAACTCGGTCTGCTACTCGAGCTAGGTCCGGAAATGTACTTGTATTGCTTGAGTCATCTGGATAGTGGCTGCTGGTTTTCTGTACTTAACTCGAGCTCTAGCGGAGCTATGGAGCTGATACGCACAGAAAAGGATGCAGAATGATCAGGAGCGTTCGTCCGTTGCATCCAGAGGTCTGACCTCGGTCTGCTACTCGACAGAGGTGTGCAAAACTATTCGTATCGTTTGAGTTATCTCGAGAGGTGCTGTCGGTTTTCGCACGTAACTCGGGCTCTAGGAGAGCTACAGAGCTGATGCGCACAGAAACTGATTCGGAATCATCATCCGCATTCGTCTGTTCCAGAGGTTTGAACTCGGTGCTGCTCGAGCTAGGTGCGCACTTTTTTTTTTTTTTTTTTTTTTTTTTTTTTTTTTTTTTTTTTTTTTTGTATTTTTCGAGTTATTTGGTAGCGTTCAAAACCCGGAGAGCGAAGTGCTTTGCGGACGGGATATCTTTTGTCGACAGCTTTGGGGGGCTCTCCTGAAGCGCTTCTGAAGCGGTGCCAGGCATCGTTCCATGCGTGCCTGCGCGCGCAGGTACGCGTGGACGCGCGCCGGAAACGCTCCCGGACCCGCTGCGACCCCAAACGAGTTGCTGCAGCGATTCTGGAGCGGCGAAGATGGGCTGCTGGCAGGCACCACCACCGTCCGGCTTCTACTCTGAAGCCCTCTAGCTCTCAGAGAGCTCTCCGGGAATCTTGACAGATGTTGTCCATTTTCTGTATTGAACTCGGGCTCTAGGAGCTACAGAGCTGGTACGCACAGAAACGATCCAGGAGCATCAGGTGCGTTCGTCTGTGGCATCGAGAGGTCTGAACTCGGTCTCTTATTTAGGTTCACAAAACAACTCGTAGAGTTTTCTTTTCTAGTTTTTGGAAGCTTAAGAGTAATTCTGGGGCGCTGGAGAGCTATTGGCCAGACAATGTCGACGGATTTTTTTCTGACTTTTGCTCGGTTGAAAATTTTGTTCTCGAGATTCAACATTTCGTTTGAGTTTCTCAACTTCACCCGAGCTGTAGACAAAGCTACAGAGCTCTTCAGCATACCAGCGGCTTCGGAATGATCTCGAGCCTTCGTCGGTGGAGCATCTTTTGAGGTGACGGAACGTGTGAGGGGTGTGCCGAAGTGGGTGTGTGTGTGTGTGTGACGCATGCGGGCGGCAGCACTGGGTTTTAGTGGGAGATTCCTACGGGGTTACGAAATATAGGTTATGAAATATTTGAGAGGTGTGCCGACGTTTGTGTCTGCGACGCATGCGGTAGGCGGCATTTGGGTTTTCGGTGGAGCCCCTCACCTCGTCAGTGGTCTGCTTACATGTGTGGGAGACGCATGTTGCCGGAAGTACTGGGGCCTTCGGCAAGGCTTTCCATGGAGCCACGAAGCGTGAGCGTCGTGTACCGAAGTGGGTGTCGGTGACGCATGCGTGCCGCAGCGCTGGGTTTTTTCGGTGCAGGTCTCTATGCAGGCCCCGAAACTTGTGAGGGGCGTGCTCGAGTGGGTGTGGGTGACGTATCCCGGAGGCAGCACTGGGGTTTACAGTGGAGTTTTCTAAGGGGCTCTCGACACGTGTGAGGGGTGTACCGAATTGGGTGTACGTGACGCATGCGGGTGGCAGCAGTGGGGTCTTCCGTGCAACACTTTACGGAGTCACCAAATTTGCGAGGGGTGTGCCGAGACTTCTTTCGGCGACGCCTGCGGTGGGCGGCATTAGGGTTTTCGGTAGAGCTACTTATGGGTGCCGCGGTGGAGGTCTTCGCGGGGCCACGCACCTCGTCAGGGGTGTGCCGACATGTGCGGGGGGCGCATGTTGACTCGTAGAGCTTCCCTTCGCTAGCAGCTGGAAGCTTCATAGTAATTCCATAGCGCTGGTGGGCTAGTTGGCTCGAAAAATCTCGACGGACCCTTTGATGATTTTTGCTCGGATGGAAAATATGTTCTCGAAATTCAACCATGCGTTAGAGCTCTAATATTCTTCCCGTGATCTATGATATTTGTGCGACTCGCCATTTTCATCCCGGATCCATCGGGCGAATATTACTATCGAAAAGCACATGGGCGGGATCGGGTGTAGAGTGCTATGTTGTTAGGTGCTGTTCGTTTTTCAACTGAACTCGAGCTGTAGGCAAGCTACAGAGCTCTTCAGCATACCACTGGGTTCATAATGATCTCGAGTATTCCGCTGAGAGCGACATAGTGTGCAGACATAGCTGGACCAGACGTTGTAATCGAAAAGCTATTCAACATGAGTGCTACTCTTGCATGCATCCATCGTTTTCTCAACTTAACTCGAGCTGTAGGCCAGCTACAAAGCTCTTCAGCATAGGGTCGGCTTCAAAACGGTCTTGAGCATTCCATTGTGAGCGCGAGAGTGCTCAGAGGTAGCTGGACTAGATGTTGCCATCCAACAAAAATATTATTCTTTAGTACACTTGCAAGCGTCGATCGTTTTCTCTACTTAACCCGAGCTGTAGATAAGTTATAGAGCTCTTTAGCATATCAGCGGCTTCATAATGATCTCGAGCATTCCACTGATAGTGCGAGAGTGTTCAGAGATAGCTGATTTAGACGTTGTAATCGACAAACTTTTTAACACGAGTATTACATTTGCATACATCGGTAGTTTTCTCAACTGAACTCGAGCTGTAAGCCAGCTACAGAGCTCTTCAGCATACCAGCGGCTTCAACATAATCGCGAGCATTCCACTGAGAGCGCCAGAGTGTTTAGAGGTAGCTGAACTTGGCGTTGTAATTGGAAATCCATTTACCGTGAGTACTACACTTCCAGGCGTGGGTAGTTTTCTCAACTTAACTTGAGCTGTACGCAAGTTATCTAGCTCTCCAGCATATTAGTGGCTTCAAAATAATATCAAGCATTCGAGTGAGAGCGCGAGAGTGTGTAGACCTAGTTGCAGTAGAAGGTGTATCCGAAAAAGGGTTGGATATATGTACTACAATGACAGCGTTGTTAGTTTCTCAATTTCACCCGAGCTGTAGACAAAGCTACAGAGCTCTTCAGCATACCAGCGGCTTCAGTATGATCTCGAGCATTCCACTGAGAGCGCGAGAGTGTTCAGAGATAGTTGGACTAGACGTTGTCAGCGAAAAACTAATTAACATGAGCACTACACTTCCATTCGTCGATAGTTTTTTTCAATTTCATTCGAGCTGTACGCAAGCTACATAGCTCTTCAACATACCAGCGGCTCCAGGGCACTGGTTTTCGGTGGAGCTTCGCATGGGGTCACGCAACGTGTGAGGGGTGTGTTCAATTCGGTGTCGGTGGCGCATGCGGGCGGCTGCCTGTGGGTCTGCGGTGGAGCTTTTTAGGGGGCCATGCACTCCGTGAGGGGGGTGGCGACATGTGTGTGGGGGACGCATGCGGCCGGAAGCACTGGGGCCTTCGCTGGAGCTCTCCATGGGGCCACGAAGCGTGTGAGGGGTGTGCAGAATAGGGTGTCGGTGGCGTAGCGGGCGGCGGAATTGGAGCCTTCGGTGGGGCGCTTTCGAGGGCCACCAACCTCGCGAGTGGTGTGCCGACATGGGTGTGGGGGACGCAAGGGGGCGGCAGCGCTGGGGTCGTCGGTGAAGCATCTTATGAGGTGACGAAACGTGTGAGTGGTGTGCCGAAGTGGGTGTAAGTGACGCATGCGGGCGGCAGCTCTGGGGTCTTCGTTGAAGTTTCCTACGGGGTTACGAAAAATTGGTTACGAAATATTTGAGGGGTGTGCCGACGTTTGTGTCTACGACGCATGCTGTAGACGGCATTCGGGTTTTCGGTGGAGCCTCTCACCTCGTCAGGGGTGTGCCGACATGTGTGGGAGACGGATGTTGCCGTAGGTACTGGGGTCTTCGGCAGAGCTTTCTATGGGGCCACGAAGCGTGAGAGTGGTGTACCGAAGTGGGTGTCTTAACTCGAGCTGTAGGGCAGCTACAAAACTGATATTGAGAGTAAGCAATTTAGAATGATGAGGCGCGCTTGTCTGTTCAATCCAGATGTCTGAACTCGTTCTGCTGCTCGACCTAGGTTCGCGAAACTATTCATATTGTTCGAGTCATATAAAGAGATGCTGTCGGTTTTCTGTACTTAACTCGGGCTGTAGGGGGGCTACAGGGCTGGTTATCACAGGCACGGATCCAGAGACATCAGGCGCGTCCGTCTTCCGCATTCAGAGGTCTGAACTCGGTCTGCTACTCGAGCAGGTCTGCGAAACTATTCGTATCGTTCGAGTCATTTCGAGAGGTGATTTCGGTTTCCTGCACGTAGCGGAGAGCTATGAGCTGACTTACAGAAACCAATTCATAATCATCAGGCGCGTTGGTCTGTCGAATCCAGAGGACTGAAATCAGTCTGCTCCTCGAGCTAAGTCCGCGAAACTATTCGCATGGTTCGAGTCATCGGGAGAGATGCTGTCGGTTTTCTGTACTTAACTCGGGCTGTAGGGTGGCTACAGGGCTGGTGATCACAGAAACCGATTCGAAGACATCAGGCGCGTCTGTCTTTTGCATGCAGAGGTCTGAACTCGGTCTGCTACTCGAGCTAGGTCCGCAAATGTATTCGTATTGCTTGAGTCATCTGGACAGTGGCTGCTGGTTTTCTGTACTTAACTCGAGCTCTAGCGGAGCTATGGAGCTGATACTCACAGAAAAGGATGCATAATGATCAGGAGCGTTCGTCCGTTGCATCCAGAGGTCTGACCTCAGTCTGCTACTCGAACGAGGTGTGCAAAACTATTCGTATCGTTTGAGTTATCTCGAGAGGTGCTGTCGGTTTTCGCACGTAACTCGGGCTCTAGGAGAGCTACAGAGCTGATGCGCACAGAAACTGATTCGGAATCATCATCCGCGTTCGTCTGTTCCAGAGGTCTGAACTCGGTGCTGCTCGAGCCAGGTCCGCAAAACTATTCGTATTTTTCGAGTCACTTGGTAGCGTCCAAAACCCGGAGAGCGAAGTGCT
Source organism: Prorocentrum cordatum (assembly GCA_963575745.1). NCBI lineage: Eukaryota > Dinophyceae > Prorocentrales > Prorocentraceae > Prorocentrum > Prorocentrum cordatum. The sequence continues at coordinate 14,778 of CAUYUJ010020954.1, read as the reverse complement.
TTGCGGACGGGATATCTTTTCTCGAGAGCTTTTGGGGGCTCTCCTGAAGCGCTTCTGAAGCGCTGCCAGGCACGCTTCCATGCGTGCCTGCGCGCGCAGGTACGCGTGGACGCGTGCCGGAAACGCACCCGGACCCGCTGCGACCCCAAACGAGTTGTTGCGGGGATTCTGGAGCGGCGAAGATGGGCTGCTGGCAGGCACCACCACCGTCCGGCTTCTACTCTGAAGCCCTCTAGCTTTCAGAGATCTCTCCGGGAATCTTGACAGATGTTGTCCATTTTCTGTATTGAACTCGGGCTCTAGGAGCTACAGAGCTGGTGCGCACAGAAACGATCCAGGAGCATCAGGTGCGTTCGTCTGTGGCATCGAGAGGTCTGAACTCGGTCTCTTATTTAGGTTCACAAAATAACTCGTAGAGCTTTCTTTTCTAGTTGCTGGAAGCTTAAGAGTAATTTTGGGGCGCTGGAGAGCTATTGGCCAGAAAATTGTCGACGGACTTTTTTCTGACTTTTGCTCGGTTGAAAATTTTGTTCTCGAGATTCAACATTTCGTTTGAGTTTCTCAACTTCACCCGAGCTGTAGACAAAGCTACAGAGCTCTTCAGCATACCAGCGGCTTCAGAATAATCTCGAGCCTTCGTCGGTGGAGCATCTTTTGAGGTGACGGAACGTGTGAGGGGTGTGCCGAAGTGGGTGTGCGTGACGCATGCGGGCGGCAGCACTGGGTTTTAGTGGGAGATTCCTACGGGGTTACGAAATATAGGTTATGAAATATTTTAGAGGTGTGCCGACGTTTGTGTCTGCGACGCATGCGGTAGGCGGCATTTGGGTTTTCGGTGGAGCCCCTCACCTCGTCAGTGGTGTGCTTACATGTGTGGGAGACGCATGTTGCCGGAAGTACTGGGGCCTTCGGCAAGGCTTTCCATGGAGCCACGAAGCGTGAGCGTCGTGTACCGAAGTGGGTGTCGGTGACGCATGCGTGCCGCAGCGCTGGGTTTTTTCGGTGCAGGTCTCAATGTAGGCCCAGAAACTTGTGAGGGGCGTGCTCGAGTGGGTGTGGGTGACGTATCCAGGAGGCAGCACTGGGGTTTACAGTGGAGTTTTCTAAGGGGCTCACGAAACGTGTGAGGGGTGTACCGAATTGGGTGTACGTGACGCATGCGGGTGGCAGCAGTTGGGTCTTCCGTGGAACACTTTACGGAGTCACCAAATTTGCGAGGGGTGTGCCGAGACTTCTTTCGGCGACGCCTGCGGTGGGCGGCATTCGGGTTTTCGGTAGAGCTACTTATGGGTGCCGCGGTGGAGGTCTTCATGGGGCCACGCACCTCGTCAGGGGTGTGCCGACATGTGCGGGGGGCGCATGTTGACTCGTAGAGCTTCCCTTCGCTAGCAGCTGGAAGCTTCAGAGTAATTCCATAGCGCTGGTGGGCTAGTTGGCTCGCAAAATCTCGACGGACCTTTTGATGATTTTTGCTCGGATGGAAAATATGTTCTCGAAATTCAACCATGCGTTCGAGCTCTAATATTCTTCCCGTGATCTATGATCTTTGTGCGACTCGCCATCTTCATCCCAGATCCATCGGGCGACTTTTACTATCGAAACGCACATGGGCGGGGTCGGGTATAGAGTGCTATGTTGTTAGGTGCTGTTGGTTTTTCAACTGAACTCGAGCTGTAGGCAAGCTACAGAGCTCTTCAGCATACCACTGGGTTCATAATGATCTCGACTATTCCGCTGAGAGCGACATAGTGTGCAGACATAGCTGGACCAGACGTTGTAATCGAAAAGCTATTCAACATGAGTGCTACTCTTGCATGCATTGATCGTTTTCTCAACTTAACTCGAGCTGTAGGCCAGCTACAAAGCTCTTCAGCATAGGGTCGGTTTCAAAACGATCTCGAGCCTTCCATTGTGAGCGCGAGAGTGCTCAGAGGTAGCTGGACTAGATGTTGCCATCCAACAAACATATTATTATTTAGTACACTTGTAAGCGTCGATAGTTTTTTCTACTTAACCCGAGCTGTAGATAAGTTATATAGCTCTTTAACATATCAGCGGCTTCATAATGATCTCGAGCATTCCACTGATAGTGCCAGAGTGTTCAGAGATAGCTGATTTAGACGTTGTAATCGACACACTTTTTAACACGAGTATTACATTTGCATACATCGGTAGTTTTCTCAACTGAACTCGAGCTGCAAGCCAGCTACAGAGCTCTTCAGCATACCAGCGGCTTCAACATAATCGCGAGCATTCCACTGACAGCGCCAGAGTGTCTAGAGGTAGCTGAACTTGACGTTGTAATTGGAAATCCATTTAACGTGAGTACTACACTTCCAGGCGTCGGTAGTTTTCTCAACGAATTGAAGTGTGCGCAAGTTATCTAGCTCTCCAGAATATTAGTGGCTTCAAAATAATATTAATCATTCGAGTGAGAGCGCGAGAGTGTGTAGACCTAGTTGCAGTAGAAGGTGTATCCGAAAAAGGATTGGATATATGTAGTACATTTACAGCGTTGATAGTTTCTCAATTTCACCCGAGCTGTAGACAAAGCTACAGAGCTCTTCAGCATTCCAGCGGCTTCAGTATGATCTCGAGCATTCCACTGAGAGCGCGAGAGTGTTCAGAGATAGCTGGACTAGACGTTGTCAGCGAAAAAATAATTAACATGAGTACTACACTTCCATTCGGCGACAGTTTTCTCAACTTCACTCGAGCTGTACGCAAGCTACATAGCTCTTCAGCATACCAGCGGCTTCAGAGCACTGTGGTTTTCGGTGGAGCTTCGCATGGGGTCACGCAACGTGTGAGGGGTGTGTTTAATTCGGTGTCGGTGGCGCATGCGGGCGGCTGCCTTTGGGTCTGCGGTGGAGCTTTTTAGGGGGCCATGCACTCCGTGAGGGGTGTGGCGACATGTGTGTGTGTGGGGGACGCATGCGGCCGGAAGCACTGGGGCCTTCGCTGGAGCTCTCCATGGGGCCACGAAACGTGTGAGGGGTGTGCAGAATAGGGTGTCGGTGGCGTAGCGGGCGGCGGAATTGGAGCCTTCGGTGGGGCGCTTTCGAGGGCACCAACCTCGCGAGTGGTGTGCCGACATGGGTGTGGGGGACGCAAGTGGGCGGCGGCACTGGGGTCGTCGGTGAAGCATCTTATGAGGTGACGAAACGTGTGAGGGGTGTGCCGAAGTGGGTGTAAGTGACGCATGCGGGCGGCAGCTCTGGGGTCTTCGTTGAAGCTTCCTACGGGGTTACGAAATATTGGTTACGAAATATTTGAGGGGTGTGCCGACGTTTGTGTCTACGACGCATGCTGTAGACGGCATTCGGGTTTTCGGTGGAGCCTCTCACCTCGTCAGGGGTGTGCCGACATGTGTGGGAGACGGATGTTGCCGGAGGTACTGGGGCCTTCGGCAGAGCTTTCTATGGGGCCACGGAGCGTGAGAGTGGTGTACCGAAGTGGGTGTCGGTGACGCATGCGTGCCGCAGCACTGGGGTTTTCTGTGCAGGTCTCTATGGGGGCCCCGAAACTTGTAAGGGGCGTGCTCGAGTGGGTGTGGGTGACGTATCCAGGCGGCAGCACTGGGGTTTACGGCGGAGCTTTCTAAGGGTCTCACGAAACGTGTGAGGGGTGTACCGAATTGGGTGTACGTGACGCATGCGGGCGGCAGCAGTGGGGTCTTCGGTGGAACACTTAACGGAGTCACAAAATTTTCGAGGGGTGTGGCGAGACCTGTTTCGGCGACGCCTGCGGTGGGCGGCATTCGGGTTTTCGGTAGAGCTACTTCTGGGTGCCGCCGTGGAGGTGTTCATGGGGCCACGCACCTCTTCACGTGTGTGCCGACATGTATGGGGGACGCATCCGGGCGGCAGCACTGGGGTCTACAGTGGAGCCCCCTAAGGGGCTTACGACACGTGTGAGGGGTGTGCCGACTTCAGTGCAGGTGACGCATTCGGGCGGCAGCACGGTGGGCGGCAGCACGTCATGTTCAGTTTGATGCTTCTGAGAGGCATCTGCTGCGATGTTGGAGGTTGTCAGGAGCCAGGTTGAGCCATGTTGGATGTTATGTGATGCGGTGTTGGGTAGGATGCCTCCCGGGATCCTTTTGGGTGTCTCCGCGCGTCTGGTTGAGTTGGATTCCTCGTTGAGGACGGGTTTGTTTTGTTCAATGTCGCTGGGGTGCAGATATGTTGGTTGTCATATGGAGTCATTCTGCGTCATCTTGGATGTCCCTTGGAACTGTCGGTCGTGAGTTTGGAGCTCTTGTGGAGCAATACTGCACTATTTGGGCTTTCATGTTGCGGTATCTTGGAGGTCATCTTGGCGGGTGTCTCGTCCGAGCTCATGTGGAGCCATCTTTTGCTATAGTCTTTCGATTTTATTGTCATTTAGAGCCATGCTGGCGCATATTGGGGCCCCATGTTGTGGTGTGTTGTGTTGAGTCGGACGGCGGATGACGAGCATCAGGAGGAGGAGGGGGAGAAGGCGGAGGAGAAGGAGGATTATGATTATGATGTTGATGATGATGATGATGAGGAGGAAGAGGATTATGATGATGGTGTGGATGGTGATGATGATGGTCATGATGAGGAGGAGGGGGTGGGATGGGGGAGGAGGAGGAGGAGAAGGAGGAGGAGGAGGAGGAGGAGGAGAAGGAGGAGGAGGAGAAGGAGGAGGAGGAGGAGGAGTGGAAGGAGGAGGAGAAGGAGGAACAAGAAGAAGAATAATAAGAAGAAGAATAAGGAGAGGAGGGTGGAGAGGTTCAGGAGGAGAAGGACGAGGAGGAGAAGGAATAGTAGGAGGAGGAGGCGGAGGAAGAGCAGAAGGAGGAAGAGGAACCGGAGGGGGAGGAGGAGGAGAAGCAGAAGAAGGAGGAGGTGGAGGAGGATGACGGATGATGAAGTGTAGGAGAATGATGGTAATGATGGGGACTATGATGATGATGATGATGATGATGATGATGATGATGATGACGATGACAATGACGATGATGATGATGATGATGATGATGATGATGATGATGAGCATTATGATCATGATGATGACGATGGTCATGCTGCTGGTGAGGGGGGGCGTGGAGGAGGATGTTGACGAGGATGACGGCGGGGAGGAAGAGGATGAGGAGCAGGAGGAGGATGGGCGGGGGATGATGATGATGATGATGATGATGATGATGATGATGATGATGATGATGATGATGATGATGATGATGATGATGATGATGATGATGATGATGATGCTTATGCTGCTGCTGATGATGATGATGATGATGATGATGATGATGATGATGATGATGATGATGATGATGATGATGATGATGATGATGATGATGAGGAGAGGAGGGGAGGAGGAGGAGGAGGAGGACGGAGGAGGAGGAGGGAGGAGGAGGAGGAGGAGGAGGAGGAGGAGGAGGAGGGCAGAGGAGGAGGAGGAGGAGGAGGAGGCGGAGGAGAGGAGGAGGAGGAGGAGGAGGAGGAGGAGGAGGAGGAGGAGGAGGTAGGAGGAGGAGGAGGAGCGAGGAGGAGGAGGAGGAGGAGGGGAGGAGGGAGGAGGAGGAGGAGGAGGAGGAGGAGGAGGAGGAGGAGGAGGAAGGAGGAGGAGGAGGAGGAGGAGGAGGAGGAGGAGGAGGAGGAGGAGGAGGAGGAGGAGGAGGAGGAGGAGGAGGAGGATGAGGAGGAGGAGGAGGAGGAGGAGTAGGAGGAGGAGGAGGAGGAGGAGGAGGAGGAGGAGGAGGAGGAGGAGGAGGAGGAGGAGGAGGAGGAGGGAGGAGGAAGGGAGGAGGAGGAGGAGGAGGAGGAAGTAGGAGGAGGAGGAGGAGGAGGAGGAGGAGGAGGAGGAGGAGGAGGAGGAGGAGGAGGAGTTTAGGAGGAGGAGGAGGAGGAGGAGGAGGAGGAGAAGAAGGAAGAGAAGAAGAAGAAGAAGAAGAAGAAGAAGAAGAAGAAGAAGAAGAAGAAGAAGAAGAAGAAGAAGAAGAAGAAGAATAATAAGAAGAAGAAGCAGAATAAGAAGAAGAATAAGAATAAGAAGAATAATAATAATAATAAGAAGAAGAAGAATCAGAAGAAGAAGAAGAAGAAGAAGAATAATAAGAAGAATAAGAAGAATAAGAAGAATACGACGAAGAAGAAGACGAAGAAGAAGAAGAAGAAGAAGAAGAAAAATAAGAAGAAGAATAAGAAGAAGAAGAAGCAGAAGAATAAGAAGAAGACGAAAAATAAGAATAAGAAGAAGAAGAAGAAGAAGAAGAAAAAGAAGAAGAATAATAATAAGAAGAATAATAATAACAAGAATAATAAGAAGAATAAGAAGAAGAAAAAGAAGAAGAAGAAGAAGAATAATAATAAGAAGAAGAAGAATAATAAGAAAACTAATAAGAAGAAACAGAAAAAGAATAAGAAGAATAATAATAATAAGAAGAAGAAGAATAATAAGAAGAAGAAGAAGAATACTAATAAGAAGAAGAAGAAGAAGAAGAAGAAGAATAAGAAGAAGAAGAAGCAGAAGAAGAAGAATAATAAGAAGAAGAATAAGAAGAAGAAGAAGAATAAGAAGAAGAAGAAGAAAAAGAAGAAGAAGAAGAATAATAATAAGAAGAAGAAGAAGAAAAACAAGAAGAAGAAGAAGAAGAAGAAGAAGAAGAAGAAGAAGAAGAAGAAGAAAGAAAAAGAAGAAGAGAAGAGAAGAAGAAGGAAAAAGAAGAAGAAGAAGAAAGGAGACGGAGAGGAGGTGAGGAGGGAGGAGGAGGAGGAGGGAGGGGGGAGGATGAGGAGGGGAGGAGGAGCGAGAGGAGGAGGAGGAGGGAGGAGGAGGAGGAGGCAGGAGGAGGAGGAGTAGGAGGCGGAGGAGGAGAAGGAGGAGGAGGAGGAGGAGGAGGGGGGGAGGAGGAGGAGGAGGAGGAGGAGGAGGAGGAGGAGGAGGAGGATGAGGAGGAGGAGGAGGAGGAGAAGGAGGAGAAGGAGGAGGAGGAGGAGGAGGAGGAGGAGGAGAAGGAGAAGGAGGCGGAGGAAAAGGAGGAGGAGGCGAGGAGGAGGAGGAGAAGGAGGAGGAAGGAGAAGGAAAAAGGAGAAGAAGAAAGGAGGAGGAGGAGGAGGAGGATCCGGAGGAGCAGGTGGAGGAAGATGGGCGTGAGGAAGAGCGGAGGAGGAGGAGGAGGAGAAGGTGGAGCGGAGGAGCAGGAGAAGGAGAAGGAGGAGGATGCTGATGATGATGATGATGATGATTGGATGATGATGATGATGGTGATGATGATGATGATGATGATGATTGATGATGATGAGGAGGAGGAGGAGGAGGAGGAGGAGGAGGAGGAGGAGGAGGAGGAGGAGAAGGAGAAGGAGGAGGAGGAGAGGAGGAGGAGGAGGAGGAGGAGGAGGAGGAGGCGTTCGAGGAGGAGAAGGAGGAGGAGGAGAGGAAGGAGAAGGAGGAGGAGGAGGAGGAGGAGGAGGAAGGAGGAGGGGGGGAAGGAGGGGGGGAGAGGATGATGATGTTTCATGATGATGAAGAGGAGGAGGAGGAGGACGACGAGGAGGAGAGGGAGAAGGAGAAGAAGGAGGAGGAGGGGTAGGAGAAGGAGGAGGACGATAAGGAGAAGGAGGATGAAGAGGAATTGGAGAGGGTGGTGCAGGTGTTTGTGTGTGTGTGTGTGTGTGTGCATGTGTGTGTGTGGGGGTGGGTGGCCAGGTGCGTGTGCTTTTGGGTCGGTCTGTTCCGGTGTCGTGTGTTGAGCTGTGGTTGCCTGGGGCTGTGAGCGCCATGGCATCGCGCCGTGGGCACGTTTGTGTTTGTCAGCAACAACTTTTTTTGTATTTGTTTTGCGAAGGTTGGGTGGGGTCCACACGCTATGTGGGCCGTGGTGGTCAGCCTTTGCGTATTGTGTTCGTGGGTGGACTTTTTCGGACGCTCGTACGCTCTGGCGGTAGAATGCTTTCGTGTGCTGATCGGGCAGAAGCGGTCAGCAAGAGTGTTTGCGGGGCACGAGGCAAGCAGCAGGGCAAGCATGCTGTGTTTTCTGGTTGGTTGGTGTTCCTTTATGCAATTTCGTTATTTTTCCCTCTCACTTTCTCTTTCCCTCTGACTCTCTGTCTTTCTCTCTCCCTCTTTCTCCCTTTCTCTCTCTCTCTCTCTTTCTCTCTCTCCCTCTCTCTATTTCTCCTCTCTATCTTTTCTCCCACTACTGCTTTCTCTCTCTGTCTCTTTCTTGGTTCTCTCTTTCTTTCTCTCTCCTTCCGTTTTACTTCTTCTGTTTCACTTTCTCTTTCTGCGGCTCTTTCTCTTGGTCTCTCTCTCTCTCTTTGTCTTTCTTTGTCGCTTGTTCGTTTTGACCTGCGCACGGACTGCCCGTAGCAGCTGCATTAGTGGGAGAAGAGTGCCTTTCCGATACCTTTCTTACACATTGCTTGTGCGAAGGCGGACCATTCATTTGGTTGAACCGCACTGGTTCGCTCCAGGCGTGTTCCTCCAAATGGGTGCTCTGTCATGGATTTCGGATATGAAGATGGTTTCGGGAGATTTCCTGTCGGGCTCTTCATGGGTGCGCGTTGCAGTGTTCGAGAACGGTATCGGAGAACGGTGCGCTTCTGTGTTGTGATTCGTTCACGTTTGGGAGCCTCACTGGTTAACTCCGGGTGTGTTCCTCAACGTGGGTGGTCATCTTCTGTGATGAATGGGTTGCGAGTGCAGATGAGCAAGTCTAGTTGGCCTGAGCGCATAGGCGACGCTGCCGTTGCACACGTTTGTGGTTTCATGGTCCCTTGCTTCCTCTGTCGCCCTCTCCCTCTCTTCCCTATTTCCCTTCCTTCTCTTGCCTCGGACTCCTTGCTGACGCTGCAGGAGTGGAGGACATGCGCGTTCCAGACACAGTTCTTTTACACTGCGTGCGTGGGAACGGGCTATTCATTTGGTGCAGCCGCACTGGTTCACTCCGGGCGCGTTGCTCCAAATGGGTGGTTTGTTCTGGCTCATGGATCCGAGGTGAGTGGTGGAAACTCAGTTGGAAAGGCCCCATTGGGTGCGCGCTGCAGTGTCGGAGAACGGTATCGGAGAACGGTACGCATTGAGTGTGATGATTCATTCACGTTGGGGAGCCTCACTGGTTAACTCCGGGTGTGTTCCTCAACGTGGGTGGTTGTCTTTTTGTCATCCGGGCTTCCGGTTGTAGATGGCGTATTGAAATAGGCGCGACTGTGCGTCGGCGCGTCCACTGCTCACGGATGTGGCAGAGCATGCGGTCTGATTTCTGTTTCTGCGCTTTCTCTTTCGCCGGTTGCGTTGTGGCTCTCTGCGCGCGTGTGCGTGCGTGTGCGCGTATGTGTGTGTGTGTGTGTGTGTGTCTGTGTTTGCTTGTGTGATTGTGTTTGTGTTTGTGGGGAAGGGGGCGGAGGAAGAGGAACAGGAGAAGGGGGAGGAGGAAAAGGAGGTGGAGGAGGAGGAGGAGCAGGAGGAGGAGGAGGAGGAGGAGAAGGAGGAGGAGGGAGAAGGAGGAGGGGGAGCAGGTGGAAGAGGAAAATGATGACGATGATGATGACGATGGAGAGGATGAGATGATGATGATGATGATGAGGCTGCTGATGATGATGATGAGATGATGATGTGATGATGATGATGATGATGATGATGATGATGATGTGCTGCTGATGATGATGATGATGATGATGATGATGATGCTGATGATAATGATCATGAGGACGAGGAGGAGGAGGGACAACAAGGACCAGGAAGAGCGCTAGGAGGAGGAGGAGGGAGGAGGAGAAGGAGGATAGGAGATGGAGGAGGAGGAGGAGAAGAGGAGAAGGAGGAGGAGAGGAGAAGGCAGATGATGGGTGGGGGGATGTGATGATGAGGAGGAGGAGGATGAGGAGAAGGAGGGAGGCGGAGGAGGAGGAGGAGGAGGCGAAGGAGAAGGGGGAGGAGAAGGAGGAGGAGGAGGAGTAGGAGGAGGAGGAGGAGGAGCAGCAGTGAGGAGGAGGAGGAGGAGGACACGAGGAGGAAACGGAGGAGGAGGGGAGGAGGAGGGTATACGGAGGAGCAGGAGAAGCAGAGGCGGAGGAGGAGAAGGAGGAAAAGGAGGAGGAGGAGAGGGAGGAGAAGGAGAAAATGAGGATGATGATGCTGATGATGATGATGATGATGATGATGATGATGATGATGATGATGATGATGAGATGATGATGATGATGTGATTGCGATGACATGATGATGATGATGATGATGATGATGATGATGATGATGATGATGATGCTGAGATGCTGGATGATGATTGATGATGATGATGATGAATGATGATGATGTTGACGATGAGGGTAGGAGTAGGAGGAGGAGGAGGAGGAGAGGAGGAGAGGGAGAAAGAAAGAGGAGCGAGAGGAGGTGGAGGAGGAGAAGGGGAGAATGAGAAGAAAAGGAGGAGGAGGGGGGGGGGAGGAGGGGGGGATGAGGATGATGATGTGATGATGATGCTGATGATGATGAGGAGGAGGAGGAGGACGAGGAGGAGGAGAAGGAGGAGGAGGAGAAGAAGGAGGAGAAGGGGAAGGAGAAGGAGGAGGACGATAAGGAGGAGAAGGATGAAGAGGAATTGGAGAGGGTGGTGCAGGTGTGTGTGTGTGTGTGTCTGCATGTGTGTGTGTGTGTGTGTGTGTGTGTCAGTGTGTGTGTGTGGGTGTGCGTGCCCGGGTGCGTGTGCTTCTGGGCTCTCTCTGTCTTCCTCTCTCTCTCTCTCTAGCGCTCTCCTTCTCATGGTATGTTTCTTTTTCTTTCCTCTCTCTCTCTTTCTGTCTGTGCCTGTTTCTCTCGCTCTCTCTCTCTCTCAGTCTTTCTCGCTTGGTTTTTGGCCTGCGCGCACGGTCTGCCCGCAGCAGATGCAATAGTGGCAAAAGCGTCACTTCCCTATATCGTTTTTTCGACACTGCTTGCGCGAAGGCGGTCCATTCATTTGGTGGAGCCGCACTGGTTCACTCCGGGCGCGTTCCACTAAATGGGTGGGTTGTTTGGGCTTCCGGACCAGAGCATAGTTCCAGAAGCTTTGTGTTGGGCTATTCGTGGATGCGCCTTGCAGTGTTGGATAACGTTATCGGAGAAGGGACGCCGATGACTCATTCGCGTTGGGGAGCCTCACTGGTTCACTCTGGGTGTGTTCCTCAACGCGGGTGGTTGTCTTGTTGCCATAAAGAATTGTGTTTGTGGATGGGCAGGTTTAACCGGCAGCTAGGTCGCGTCAGCGCGACCGCTGCGCGTTGATGTGGTTCGGCATGCGGTCTGGCTTTTGTGGTCTCGGTTTCTGTGCGGTTTGCTTTGTGGCTCTCTTCTGATCACCTTTCTCTTTCTTATTGCTGTCCTGGCGCGCACGGCTTGCGCGCGGCAACTCTAGTAGTGGGAGAAGCGTACGTTCCCCATATCGTTTTTTCGACACTGCTGGCGCGAAGGCGGGCCAGTCATTTTGTGGAGCCGTACTGGTTCACTCGGGGCGTGTTCCACCAAATGGGTGGGCTGCGTGGGTTTCTGGATCAGAGGATCTATTCGGAGAGTGTTCCTGGGGTTCATCCATGAGTGCGCGTGGCAGTGTCGATTGACGGTATCGGAGAACGGCCGCCGATGACTCATTCACGTTGGGGAGCCTCACTGGTTAACTCCGGGTGTGTTCCCTAACGTGGGTGGTTGTCTTTTAGTCTTCAGGAGCGGCGTTTGCAGATGAGCTCTCTTTGCCGGCACTGAGGTTGCGTCAGTGCGGCCGCTGCTCATGGATGTGGTCTGGATCGCGTTCTGGCTCTCTTTTCTTTGCTGTTTATGTGTTTTGCTTTGTGTTTCCACGCATTCTCGCGGCAGGGCATTTATTAGGTCGCTGCAAAACTGTGGTCTGCAATCTTGTGGTTCTCGTTTGTGTGAGGCGGTATCGGTGGGCACTGCCGCGCGGCGGTCTTTTCGGTTGGATGTAATGTTTTTTCGTCGGTGCGCGGGTGACAAGTGGTTGAAGTTGCCTCCGTGTGGTGGGTTTTGGTGGGCAAGCGCGTGTCCGGGAATTGGGGTGGACGCTGGCTGCCTTTGCGGCCTTGTGCGCGCCTGTGCGTATGTATGTGTGTATGTGTGTGTGTGTGTGTGTGTGTGTGTGTGTTTTGGTGTGTGTGTGTGTGTGTGTCGGTGCGTGGAGGAGGAGGTGAGGGGGGTGGGGGCGGAGGAGGAGGAGGAGGAGGTGGGCGAGAGGAGGAGGTGGAGGAGGAGGAGGAGGAGGAGGAGGAGAGAGGAGGAGGGGGATGATCGGGGGGCAGGAGGACCGAGGAGGAGGAGGAGGAGGAGGAGGGAGGAGGAGGAGGAGCGGAGGAGGAGGAGGACGAGGTGAGGAGGAGGAGGAGGAGGAGGAGGAGGAGGAGGAGGAGGAGGAGGAGAGGAGGAGGAGGAGGAGGACGAGGGAGGAGGGGGGAGGAACACCGAGGAGGAGGAAGCAAGGATGGGGGGGAGGATGAGGCGGAGGGGAGCAGGGGAAGAGGAGGAGGAGGGGGGAGCGGAGGAGGAGGAGGAGGCAGGAGGAGGAGGAGGAGGAGGAGGAGGAGGAGGAGAGCAGGAGAGGAGGCGGATGAGGAGGATGAGGGGAGAAGGAGGAGGAAGGAGGAGGTGGAGCAAGAGGAGGAGGAGGAGGAGGATGAGGAGGAGGACGAGGATGTGGAGGTGGAGGAGGAGGAGGAGGAGGACGAGGACGAGGATGAGGGCGAGGACGAGGAGGAGGAAGATGATGAGGATGATGGTGATTATTGATGATGAAGAGGACGAGGACGAGGAGGAGGGAGAGGATGATGAGGATGAGGATGAGGACGAGGACGAGGATGAGGACGAGGACGAGGACCAGGACGAGGACGAGGAGGATGATGATTGTGATGATCATTATGATGGTGATGGTGGTGATGATGATGAGGATGCTTATGATGATGGTGCTGATGATGATGTTCTTGGTGGTGATGATGATGACGATGATGATGATGATGATGATGATGATGATGATGATGTTGACGATGATGCTGATGATGATGACGATGATGATGATGATGATGACGATGATGATGATGATGATGATGATGATGATGTTGATGATGGTGATGATGATGATGATGGTGGGGATGATGATGACGATGACGATGACGATGATGATGATGATGATGATGATGATGATGATGATGATGATGATGATGATGATGATGATGATGGTGGTGGTGGTGGTGGTGGTGGTGATGATGATGGTAATGATGATGGTGATGATGTGGATGATGCTGATGATGGTGGTGGCCATGATGATGACGACGACGACGCGACGACGACGACGACGACCGACGACGGGACTACGACGATGTGATTGTGATGAGATGAGGATGATGATGATGATGATGATGATTGATGCAGGATGCGTCATGGTGGGGGGTGGTGGTGGTGGGGTGGTGGTGGTGTTGGTGTGATGTGATGATGGATGATGATGAGGAGGATGAGGATGATGGTGATGGTGCTGAGATGACATGATGAGGATGAGGCGGTGAGAGAGGAGGAGGAGGGAGGAGGAGGAGGGAGGAGGAGGAGGAGGAGGAGGAAGAGGATGAGGACGAAGAGGGGGAGGGAAAGGAAGGGGGAGTGTGTGGTTCAGGAGTGTGTGTGTGTGTGTGTGAGAGTGGGTGCGTTTGCTTTTGAGTTGGCCCCTTCCGTCGTTGCGCTTTGCGTTGTGGTCGCCCTGGACAGTGGGCGGTGCGAGATAGTGCCGGGGGGGGCATCGTTTGTGTCAGATGCAATTTGTTTGTGTTTGTTCGCGGGAGGTGGAGGGTTTTCGTTTCTTGCGAGGGCTTTGGTTGTATGCGTGGTTGCGGGGACGCGGCAAGCAACATTGTGTGAATGATGTGTTTATATTGTTTTTTGGCGGTTCCGAGTTCGCATTGTACCTTGCGTCTCTTGTACTCTCGCTCTCTCTTTCTCTCTCTCCCTTTCTCCTTCTCTTGGCTCTCTTTTCCTCTCTCTCTCTCTGTCTTCCTCTCTCTCTCTCTCTCTAGCGCTCTCCTTCTCATGGTATGTTTCTTTTTCTTTCCTCTCTCTCTCTTTCTGTCTGTGCCTCTCTCTGTTTCTCTCGCTCTCTCTCTCTCTCTCTCTCTCTCTCTCTCTCTCTCTCTCTCTCAGTCTTTCTCGCTTGGTTTTTGGCCTGCGCGCACGGTCTGCCCGCAGCAGATGCAATAGTGGCAAAAGCGTCCCTTCCCTATATCGTTTTTTCGACACTGCTTGCGCGAAGGCGGTCCATTCATTTGGTGGAGCCTCACTGGTTCACTCCGGGCGCGTTCCACTAAATGGGTGGGTTGTTTGGGCTTCGGACCAGAGCATAGTTCCAGAAGCTTTGTGTTGGGCTATTCGTGGGTGCGCCTTGCAGTGTTGGATCCCGTTCTCGGAGAAGGGACGCCGATGACTCATTCGCGTTGGGGAGCCTCACTGGTTCACTCCGGGTGTGTTCCTCAACGCGGGTGGTTGTCTTGTTGCCATAAGGAATTATGTTTGTGGATGGGCAGGTTTAACCGGCAGCTAGGTCGCGTCAGCGCGACCGCTGCGCATTGATGTGGTTCGGCATGCGGTCTGGCTTTTGTGTTCTCGGTTTCTGTGCGGTTTGCTTTGTGGCTCTCTTCTGCTCACCTTTCTCTTTCTTATTGCTGTCCTGGCGCGCACGGCTTGCGCGCGGCAACTCTTAGTAGTGGGAGAAGCGTACGTTCCCCATATAGTTTTTTCGACACTGCTGGCGCGAAGGCGGGCCAGTCATTTTGTGGAGCCGTACTGGTT
>CAUYUJ010020953.1:129303-147284 GCA_963575745.1 Prorocentrum cordatum | reverse complement strand
CCCCCCCCCCCCCCCCCCCCCGGACTCGCCGCCGCGGGGTGAACGGCGCTGGACCTGGCCAAAGCACCCAGCTATGCAGCGGGCAACTTGCCGACGGGGCGGGTCGCCGACCGCCGGTCTCGCTTGGCCCGGGGCAGTCGCACTTCTGAGCTCGGGCGAGACAGCCGCGCATCGTTTCGCAAGACTTGCCGGTTCCAGACGCGTCTATGCCATCGATGGATAAGTGAGCGCGAATGGGCGGGGCGAACTTCGCGGAAAGGCACGCGCGACTGTAATGCGCGCGAACGCACGCAGTAGCTTGAACGCAACCAGCAGCGGCGCCCCTGCACGCGACAAACGGGCCGCTCGAAAGCCTGCGATGACAGTGGCGCGCGCGCCCCTGTAAACGGCGTGGAGGCTTTCGCCGCCAGGAACGGGGTGCCCGAGTCAACGCGGCGAGCCTCCGAATCTTCGGGGCCCATCAGCCCGCAGAAATTAATCGCGTCTCCCGTCCAGCGGCCGCGCATCCACCGCTGCGCGTGGAACGTTCCGAACAGGCCGTCCGTCGCCGCGCGGCGTCAGTCGCGCACTTGCAACCGTGGCCCGATCAGAAAAGAAACGCGCCCCTGCCCAACCCCGCCCCAAAGCGGTCGCCCCCCCCGCCCCCCTGGCGCCCTTGGTCCCGACATGAAAATGCCGACGGCCCTCGAACCCCCCCGCGGGCCTGGGCAGCATCGCGAGCATGATTGGCCAAATCTGGATCAGGGTAGTCGACGTCGTCTCGGCGATGGCGAACACATGCGATGAGAACAGGCCCATCATCGCGCGACAAATTTGTATAGTCTGATTGGTTGTAGACTGCAGGTTAAGTGGGAGGGGGTGTGGGCTCAGGTAGCCATTTTGGGTCCGTAGCGTTCGGCTCTGGCCGACGCGCGGGTGTTCCAGGGGGCCGCGGGGCGGCCATAACCACAGCCGTGCTCGTCCGCGGACTAGGTAGCGCGCCTGTGGTGCCATGGCTGTGGGCTTCCTGGGGGCGCACCTGATGATCTTGGTTACGGGCGGCGCTCTTACGGTCCAAGGGGCACTTGGCTGGCTGCCTTTCGGGCGCGGGGGACATGAGGTCCCAGCGCCGACGCCGCCAGCCCTGCCCGGGCCGACAGCGCCGCCGGCAGGCGGTGGGGGGCGAGGCAAGGGGCGAGGACCGCCCGCCAAGCCCGCGCCTGCAGGGGGGAAGGGGCGAGGGCCGCAGGCCAAGCCCCCGGGGGCGCCGGGCGTCCCACCGCCGCCGCGGTCAGGGTCGACTACAACGACCACGACCGCGGGCATCGGGCGCGTAGGCGAGGGCGAGCCCACAGGCAGCCCAGCTACGCCGGCATACGGAGGTAACAACGAGCCCACGGGCGAGCCTGGGCAGCCGTCCGCCCCGGGAAACCGGACGGGCGATGGTGAGCCTGACCTGCCGCGTGGGCCGGACGGGTATTGGGGGTGGAGTGGTTGGGTCCCGCACCTGCCCCATTGGTGGGCTGGCCGGAGCGAACCCCCACCGCCGCCGCCGCCACCTCCACCGCCCCCGGAGGCAGGGCCGGGTCCCGGTTGGGGCTTCGCAGCCTGGGTCTTCGAGGTCGTGGGCTATGGAGCGTGGGTAAGCTCCCCCGACCACCCGGGCACGATCCGCACGAGTGGCGGATGGTTTGGATCCGCCGTCGACCGCCTGGGCGTTAAGATGCTTGGGTATTGGTGGGAGACCGCGGTCTTATGCTTTGCCCTAGGCATCTTCACGTTCGTGTTGGGTGCCCTGGCCTTCATCGTCAACACCGCAGCCCAGCCTATGCTGTGGGCTGCCGGGGGACTCCGCTGGGCGTGGTACCAGATTACCCGGTGCTGCCAGCGACGCGGAGGTGATGGGCCTGGCGCCCATCTTCCCCCACCCCCTCCGACCCCCTTGCTGGTGCGCTGGCGCGGGCCGGGCTTGGGCGGCGTGGTGGAGACGGAGTTCTACACAAAGGGGGTCCGCGGCCGAGGGGCCAATCGGGCGTACAACCACGTGCTGCTGCGTAAGCACGGGCAGGTGGCCCGCATCAGCTGCAACTTCGCGGACCGGTACCGATTGGACCGCCACGGGCTCAACATCAAGATCGGGCAGGTCCTGGGGTGCACCAGTCGCAAGTGGCGGCTGAACCTCGAGGAGACAGGGAATGTGCATCTATGTCGTGCTGTCGAGTGCGCCTCCTGTCCAGTGGCGCATCCCATGCACGTCGACCAGTACGCGGCCATTGACCACACACAGATCGAGGACTTGGCTGAGCACGGAAGGGCCACGGCCTGCCGAGCAGTCGGCGTGGGACTCCGGAAGGTATTCGGGGTCGTCAAGTGGCTGCTTTGCTCACCCTGGTCGGTTCTCGGATGGCTGTGCCAGGGCCGGCCGGAGCCCCGCTACATCACCGACGCCGCGGGCTATCGCCGCCTGGACATCGATTCGGAGAGCGAGGTGGAGGCGGAGGAGCGCCCCTGCCAAGCCGCACAAGTTGGGGCGCAGCTCGCGGGTGGCGCACGCCCCCTCCAGCCGGAGGGGTGCGGCGACCGAGGGATGCAGGAGGCTACTGTCTTGCTACAGGAGGACGCGGAGGTGTCGGACGTTCCCCGGCCGGGGCATTGTCTCAATGCACAGGTGCACCTCTGCGCCCACCATGCGCAGAAGTATCGGTCTACCCTGATCGGCCGCAAGTGCAGCCTCCCCACTTGTCTCCGCATGGCGAAGGGTAGCTGCGGGGGGGCCCCGATGTGCGGGGAACATCTCCGACGGGACGAGGGTCACGCCGTGCGCGTCGAGGCGACGGTCCAACCTGGGATCCTCGGGGGCCTGCGCCGCCGCATGCGGGCGCGGGCTCCAAGCCCCGCCAGGGTGCGCGATTGGACCGCGCACACTGCCGATGGGGTTGGCATTGCGCCCGAGCCGGTCTACCCCCCGCCTCTACCTCCCCCCGCTGCACCGCCACCGCCCGCCGTGGCCCCATCTGTCGATGTGGAGCCCACGGGGGCGCAGGCCCTAATCTCGGGGCCGCAGCCGCGTCGCACACGCTCCGCGGAAGCTAGGGCCAGCGGACGCTCACGGTCTGCCGACCGCGGGGCCCCGGGCGATCGGATCGCCCACCACGGGTGGCTTCAGGAGCCCCTACGCGTGAAGGTCTGCCCGATACTCCCGGGCGACCCTCGGGGAGCCGAGGAGGCGTACGGCGCGCCCCCGGCGAGTCCTTGGTTTATTCTATTGGGGGAATGCGAGGGGCTCGACGCACGGGGCACTGGCGGGGACGCCCGACTTATCATCGGGACTAGCCTCGAGGGCGTCAGGGTGGAGGTCCCAGCCAGCGAAGTCGTGCGGCACCCCCCTCCGCTGGAGGACGGGCGCTACCCGATAGATTGGATCAATCGGCTGCTGTACGAGGTCCCCCAAGGGGCTCGGGAAGTGGGGTTGCGTGTCATCGCCCACCACATCCCGCAGGATCTGCTGGCGATGTTACGCCAGGAGCAGTGGGGCGGTGTGGGCGTGGAAAGCGCGAGCGGCTGGAGGCGGCGCTACCAGACGAACACGGAGCGCCAGCAGCTGCAGCACGACCCTGTGCGCACACTCGGCCACCATCGACGGGGCGGCGCGCAGGGGGCGCCGCCTGCGCCCGGGATGGAGGGCTTGCCCCGTCCCGCCCCCGTGGCGGCACTGTCGCGCTTAGCGGCGGCCGCCGCCGGCGTGAGCGAGGACGCCGAGGAGCCCGACCCGCTCGAAATGTTCATGGACTCCTTGCGAGCCGAGGATCTCAAAGGACGGGGGGGGCCAAGCGGCGGCTCTCAGTGCATTAGGTATGGCCGCGGACCTGCTCGGGGTTCCGCTTGATCAGGCGGAGCGGCAGCTGCGGCGGAGGGTCACACAGGTGGCAGCGGCGGGCCCACTGGGGTCCGACCTAGAGCGCGCCCTCGCGGATTTGGAGGATGCGCAGCTGGAAGCGCGCGCGCGGGAGCGTGCTGCGGCCGCCGACAAGGTTCCCATGCAGGGGAGCCTCTCACGTGAGGGGTCGCGGAGTCGCTCGGCGCGGGGACGGGATCCCAGCCCGAAGCAGGGACCCCGACGCGAGCTCTTCGGTGCCATGCCCCCCATCCAACCCACGGGCCCACGACGGGGCTTGCTAGGTGATCGGGACCTGCTGGCACGCGATGGACGCGGGGGGGCCGCCCGTGGGGCCAATCCGCTCCTCGACGGGGCCTCGGTCCTTGGCCACCTCACTGGCCAGACGTCCCACGGGGGCGGCCTGGGTGGGGAGCGAGCTGGGGGTCCAGACGACGCCGGGGCGGCGGGAGCCCTGGGCGGGCTTACAGTCGAGGCCGAAGCCCAGATTATCGAGCGCCTGGATCGCCAGAACCGCCTCACTGAACGCCACGTCCTCGCCGCCGAGCGGCAGGCGCGGGCCACCGAGGGCGACAAGAAGGCCCGGGGCACCAGGGCAGGGATCGGTCGGGACGAGGAACTCGACCTTTACATAGCCCGGGGATGCAACACCTTCGTGGTTGAGGCCTGCGAGGGTATCACGGGGAAGGACTTGTTCGACTCACTCAAGCGCATGTGTGCGCACTCCAAGAGCACGCTCAAGACGATCGGGTTTCCCTGCCTGGTTACCAACCGTGTGGCACACGGCTACGCGGCGCTCGCCTTCGGGACGGGCCCTCACGACCTGGCGGTGGACGACTGCGTCCCCGCGCGTGACGAGGACTTCGATGGCTATCGGCTCCCTGTGGACGACAAGCTGGAGCCCCGCCAGCGGCCCGCCACCCACATGTCGACCTGGTTCAAGAGGGCCCGGTGCGAGATCCAGATGTTCGAGTCCATCGTAGGGGTCGCACATGGGGCGGAGCGTCGGCGGTCGTTAGGGTTCTTGGAGGCGGCCTTCGAGAGGGACCCCTCGGAGTTCCCAGACCATTGGGTCAAGGATCTGTGGGAAGAGCTCCGAAGCACCTGGGTCGAGGAATTGCGGGAGCTGAGGCGCCGACTCTGTCGAGAGCTCGACACCGAGAACCCGAGGAGGGAGGACATCAAGTATATCCTACTCATGCCGGAGAACGGCTACGATTTGCCCCGAACGTTCGACCTCGGGGACCCGAACGCCTACTACCAGCAGGTGGTCGTGCCCCGGCGCAAGGCCGCACTCGCGCGCCTCCTCAATGGGCAGCTGAACGCCCACCTCACGAAGCGACCGCCCAAAGCGGGAGGGAGCGAGGAAATGGGCGATCCCCGGCCCACGGCGCAGGGGGATGACAGGCCCAAGGCGGGGGCTGGGCCCCAGCCGAAGGCGGGGCCCAAGGCGGGCGCCGGGGCCCCAGCGGGGACAGCCCCCAAGAGGGCGTACCCAGCGGGCAAGGAACTAACACGCCCGGAGCGGACGCGATCCGTGGCGCATGCGCCCCGCAATAAAGACAACGTCCCTATCTGCTGGGGGCCACCACGCACATGGGCTGCTCGCGGAAGGCTTGCGATTGCCCTAACTCCCATGACCCCATCAAGTCAACGCGCGGATTGGACTACTCGGTAGTCAAGCAGCTCACGAGGCGCGGGGGGCTCCTTGGGACGCCCCGGATCGATCCCAAGCAGGTGGATGGGATGATTGCGCAGCTGCGCTCGCAAGCCAAGGCAGCCGAGGCCGAGAAGGTTGGCGAGGACACTTCCCCACCTGCTCCCCCCGACTCCCAGAAGGAAAAGGGCCGGGGCCGTGGCGGCGGCTCGCGAGCAGCGGGCGACCCGGGCCCGGGGCAGGCCCCGGACGACTACACCGCGCTCCAGCTTACCGCGATGGAATCAGACCTCCGGGAAGCGGTTAAGGGCCCCGACTTCGGATGGCTCGAAGACCGCGACCACCCGCGCGCGGCGGCCACTTGGGACGCCCAGCCCGCGGGTGATGGGCCGGAGCTTCGCCTCAAACTCATGCAGGAGCTCGAAGCCGAGGGCACCTTCGCACCTCTGAAGGGAGCCAGCGAGTACTTGCAGAGCCACGTGCGCGGGCGCGTCTTGGGGGCGCGCCTGCGCGGGGAGCGGCTTACTCTGGAGCGAGCCCTCGAGGAAGCCGTGGACCGAGGCCATCGGGGTCTCAGCAGCGAGGCAGCCGACCTGCATGAGGCGCTTCGCTGCGCCGCAGGATACGTCACCGAGGGCGGGGCCGAGGTTGGCCCGGTTGCGTGGGACCCCGGCGGGCTGATAGGCCGCGGGTCATATACCTTCTGGGACGGGGACACCCGCATCCAGTGGGACTTCATCGACTATCGGGACCGCCTCGGCCCTACAGAGGAGATGGGCCAGGCGATGGGCCTGGAGGTGGGCGACACCGAGGAGCGGCAGTGCCTGCTACCGCACGTAGCTGCGGGGGTGCTCCTGCTACGCGCGGGCGAGGGCACAGGTGAGCCCAGCCCGGACGCGGTGCAGCAGTTGGCCGCGACGTATCGCCATGCACTATGGGAGGAGGCCCACGAGGCCCTGCGTGCCCTGGGCGACTCCCCGCCGAGGATCACGGCCCTGGAGGCCGATGTCCGCTCCTACGTCCACGATGCGGTGCACCCGCACCACGACAAGGACTATCGCTGCCTGGCAGCATGCCCTGTCGCCGACCTCGACGCCGTCACGCTCCAGGTGCACCGTGTCAACGGCAGTGGGCGCCTGTGCGTGGACCACCTAATGGGAACGGGCGTCGGCGCGGAGGATCACGTAATTCCGCTCCTGATCTGGCGCGGCCATATGCGCGCCTTGCGCCCACGCTCCCACGCGGAGGCGGCGGCCCTAGGCCAGCGCTGGGGGCACGCAGGACGCCTGTCCCGTGAGATCGTAAGTGTCGGCTGGCGCGAGATGCTCGATGAAGGCCCGGACGTTGAACCCACCGTCCCGGGCAAGAGCGCGCCCTGCACCCACTGCAAGGCAGCGGAAGGTCAGGCGGGCCGCGCAGTGGGACGCGCGCCGGCCTCGTTCGGGGAACATCCAGCCGACGTCCAGGCACGCCTCCTGGAGGCGAACGCGATGCCACTTCGACACGACCCCGCGTTCGCGTACGGTTTGATCGCCCAGGAGGTGTACGCCGGTTCGGGAAATTGGTCGGCCGCGCTTCGCGCCGAGGGCATCCGGGTGCTGGAACCGATCGAATATTACGACGACCCCCTCCGAGAATCCGGCCCACGGCCGGATCATGACACCCTCGACCCAGCGGTCCGCGCGCGCCTACAGGAGGCCGCACGGACCCCCATGGGCCCCGACGTGGCCAACGTTTGGCGCTGGGGTACCCCGTGTGGCTCGTACACCGACCTCGGGCTCATGGCCCAGCCGGGCGGGACCCCGCGGGGCACCCGCACGTGGGAGCACCCCGAGGGGGATGGCTCCAAAGAGTTCGAGCGCGTGGGTAACAGCCACACACAGTTCACGTGCGACACCTGCCGCATCCTACACGACGCTGGCAAGGAGTTTCTCATCGAGTCCTCCTGCCCCTCGGGCCGCTACCCCAAGATTTGGGACCAGGCCCCGATGCACGAGCTGCGTCGAGCGACGGGGGCCATGATCGTCCCGATCCACATGTGCGCCTGGGGTAGGCCCCGTCCGACGCGCCAGAGAGCCGCTATCGCAAGGGCAGCTGGTGGCTCGTCAGCCCCCGGCTGTATCTGCACGCTCTGTTGTTGGCGCGACGTTGCCCCCGTGACCACCACCACGTCGAGCTGAAGGATCACGTGCCGGGCTCGGGCATTAAGCGCACCAAAGAGGCGCAGGTTTGGGCCCCCCGCCTTTGCGCCGCGTGGGCAAAGGTGTTGAAAGGGGCCTATCACCGCTGGTCGGTGAGCCAACTGCGTCGGCAGTTGGCGCCTATATGGGAGGATGGCCCGGGGGCGCCCCCCAAAATCGCCCGGGCGGAGGCGCCCGGGCGCCTGCAGGGCGTCGACTTCACTGGAATCGAGCGCCTACAGGCCTCAGGGGACGGCTCAAAATGCGGTAGGCTTAGCCCAGCCATGCACCGAGCATTGGCGGGGGCTTCCTAAGCCCCCCTTGGGCAAGGCACAGGGGGAGGTGAGTGCGGGCAAGACTCGACCCCCTTGCGAGGATCCGGCCAGAGATATCGCGGAGGACCTCGACGGGTGCAGCCCGGCGGAGCTGGCCACGGTCTACCTGACCTTCTGCACGGAGCACCCTGAGTATGACCCCGAAGCCATGCGGACCTTGGTAGGGCTGGGGGATCAGCTCCTCCAGCGGACGGGGTCCCTGAAGGAAGCGGCCGCGCTGCTTAGGCGCGCGCGCCACGAGCGCCTAGGCAACCCCCTTCGGGGCGTCCTGGGGGACAAGGTGCGACGGTGTTAAAGCCGAGAGCACTTCGAGTACGTCCGGGAGCTAGCGGAAGGGGGAGCCTCCGCGCGGCGGGGCGCGCCGCGGAGGCGCGAGCGAGCCCAACCGTACCCCAGCGTGCGAGCCCACATCGACGTGGCCTACCAGAAGGTATGGGCGGATGTGACCTGGGGGATCGTCCTGGTGGCGTCCCAGGCGGCAGAGGGTTTTCTGACGGAGCTGGTGGAAGCCCCGCTGGGGAGGGTACCGAAGCAGCTACCGGACAGAACCTTATCGTCCGAAGGGCGTATGATCCATGCGATGCTCTCGGCCAACGCCGCCACACACACAAGCGCGACCACCCGCCTGCCGTCCAGCCACGCCATCGGCAAGTGGCGAGGACGGCGGTATGGCATCGCGCGCGCCACCCCGGAGCGCGCCTCCTCTGCGCCAAGCGGGACGTCTCGCGGGCCTTCAAGTGGTTGGACATCGCCCCGGCGGACGTCGGGGACTTTGGCACCTCGTTACCGGGGGCCCACGCTGGCATCGAGGGGGACGTCAGGGTCAGGGTCGTTTACCTAGCCATGGTGTTTGGGTGGACGGGAGCCCCAGGCAATTACATGATGCTCGCCCTGGCGGCGAGGGAGCTCCACGAGAGCTATCGGCCTGGGGAGCCGCACTGGCACGACACCACCCACTTCCACTCGGAGTGGCTCATGGATGACCCTGTGGTGGTGGAGCCCGACAGTGGGGTCCGACCGTGGATGGCCTGCGACGCGTTGGATGCCTCCATACGTGAGGTGTTTGGGTCCGAAGCAGTGAACGTCAGCAAGAGGGACGCCGAGGGGGAGCCTTCCACCACGCAGATTATCTGGGGGCTCAGTATGGACTTCGAGCGCGAGCGAGTTGGACTCCCGGAGCCCAAGGCCATGAAGATGCGCTTTCTATTGGCGGAGCCGGAGCTGAGCTTCGGCTGCCGCATGGTCCGGCTGCGAACCGCGAGGGAGCTAAGTGGGCTCGGCCAGTTCTGCGCCTGCGCAGCTCCAGCCCTGAGCCTGGAGCTCCCAGCGGTCCACCGAATGCTGTCGGGTGACCCAGGTCAGGCCTACGTCCATCCGCCGGGCGACCCCGAGAGGGTAGAGGCTGCGTGGGACGATTGGCACCAGACCCTGGATTGGCTGCGCGTCTGCTTTGAGATGCCGGTCGAGGGTAACTTCGAGACCTCCTTCGAGGGCCTGCTAGGCCTTCGCGAGGCCCTCGCACTCCCGGGGGCGCTCGGCAAGCTGCGCTGGCTGGGAGGCGATGCCACCCTGGATCGGATCGGTGCGCTGGGCTGGTCCTCGCGCGAGTACATCGTGGCGGAGGCGGCTCCCTATCTGGAGACGCTCCGCTCCGCCCCTGGGGTCACCTGGCAGGGGGAGGGGGAGATCATCGCGGTGGTCGAACTCCTCTGTCTGATAAAAGAAAAAAAAAAAAAAAAATAAAACAAAAATATAAAAAACAGAGTCGGGGAAACAAAAAATATAAAAAAAAAGATAAAAAAATATAAAAAATAAAAAATAAAAAAAAATAAGAAAAAAACATAAAAGAATAATAAAAAAAAAAAATAAATGAAAAAAAAAGCCTTGGCGGCCGAGAAGGGCCCGGACTGGTTCCAGCTGCTATTGCCGTACGTCACTGACAACAGCAATGTCAGCCGCTGGCTGCGACGCCGCCGAGCGCGGAACGCGGTGGCGCGCCACCTGCTTCGAGTCCTGGCCATGCTGGAGCTACGGTACAAGTTCCGGGTCCTGGACGGGCTTTACTTACGGACTTACCACAACGAGCTGGCCGACTTCATTACTCGTGCCACGGTGGAGGAGGTACGCCAGCGGATGGCGGAGGCCGGATGGACCGAGCTGTCGCCGGCAGCTCCGCGGGGCGAGCTGGTGGAGGAGGCCGCCCAGCGCGAGCTGCGGATGCCAGGAGACGACGGGCCCTGGCGCGCGGCTGCACTCCAAGTCAAAGGAGCCCGGGAGGCCCTACCACGCTACGCCCCTCTGCAGGTCGAGGGGGCGCGGCTGCTGGAGGAGGGAACCGCGTGGCCCCCCTTTGGGGAGGCATGGGAGAGCCTCGGTGGGTCGGCGCTGCTAGCGCCGTGGGATGTCGGTGACCGATGGGACCCGGACGACGGGGACCACCCCGAGGACCCCACTGGGGCCCCGCGGACCCGCTGGCTGTGCGTGTCACTATCGGAGGACCCCGGTGGACGCGAAGCGACGAGCCTGGAGCGGCTACTGATCACCACTCGGCCACTGGCCGTGCTGCTCGACGCCCCCGTCAACTACGCTGCAGTGCGACTAGGGGCGCGCTTACGGCGCCTTGGCTATGTGGCACTCTCCCCAGAGACGCGCCTACTGTGCACGCACTTCGGCGACGTCACGGCACGCGCGCGGGCGGTCCAGGTTTGGGGTTGCGGGGACCGGGTTCGGGCATCGGGCCCCGTGCCCCCCCTGGGACAGCCCTGCGTGGAGCCACGCGGCCTCTGCCAGCTCTGGAAGGAGGCAGGGCGGCCACCGCTGGATGAGCTCCGCCTGGACCTCGACAACGGCACCTTGCTCGTGGACCCTCGGATTTCGACGACGGGGGATCGCATGATGCCTTGGCCGCGGGGCACATGGCAGCCCGCGGGAGGCGGGCGGGCCCAGCGCGCGGTGATTCATGATCCGCGCGGGCCCTGCCATACGGCACGGGCGAAGCCCGACCCGTTGAAGGGCTATGCGAACACCCTGATCCTGGAAGGGTCCGAGGGCGGCTGGACCGTGCGAGCCCTGCACCCGAAAAAAATCTGGTGCGCCCAGGGGGGCACGGCGGAGCTGTGGGATGCCTTGGGCCTTGGAGGTATGCCGATCGCCGAGCGCATGCGGCAGGCCGCTCGTGCACTCCCGCGTCGCACGGCCCGCTGGGTGCTCCAGTGGGCGGAGCGCCTGCTGAGGCAGGCCGAAGAGGCAGCGAGCGCAAGCGAGGCACCCGGGGCGCGCGCGGGCGTCGGGCCCGATCACGACCGACTCGCTAATGACGAGATGGTTAAGCTGTGGCTAAAGGCCTGGCTTCAGGCCCCCGATCGCCCAAGCGGGCCATTTGAGGCTGCGCTGGAGGCGGGAAAGACGACGGACGACGCCGCTCGGTTGGCGGACCAGCTCGACCCCCCTGCTACCGCGCGGTCCACCGCAGCAGGGGTGGACGGGGCAGGCGGGGAGCGGGTCGGGGCGGTGACCTTCGCTGTTCCGGAAGGCGCGGGCATGCCCAGTCCAAGCGCCGTGGACGGCGTGGGCGGCGCGGCCCCACCCCCGCGCAAGGCCCGTCGGCGTACCCGCAGCGCCCCTGCTCCCGCGCTGGTGAAGCCCGCCGCCTGGCGGTACGCCGGCGGGGGCGCCCCGACAGGGATTCAAGGTGAACTCACCGACTCCCGCGAGCTGGATGCGACCGCCACCGAGGCGATGTTGGCCAAGCTTGCCGAAGGGACGCGGGCCAATTACCGCGCCGGGTGGCGTAACTGGGTACTCTGGCGGAGGCTCCGAGGCCGGAGCCCATACCTGCAGGGGGAGACTCGGGACGCCCGCCTTACGGATGAGGATGACCTCATCCGGTATGTCGTGTACCTGTACAAGGTGATGAAGAGGCGAGCCACGACCCTCCGCCAGCGCCTGTTCGCCATTCGATATGCCCACACCCTGGCCGGGTTTGGGGATGTGACCTCCGATCGGCGCCGGCTCTGGACCACGATCGAGGGACTCCGCCGCTGGGACGGAAAGGCGAAACGGAAGCTGCCGGCCACGCCCCGGATGTTGCGCTGGCTCCGAGAGAACTTGTTCGCCCACGGGACGGCCACGCGCCGGGAGGCGACCATCCTATGGGCGGCGCTTATGACGGGGTACTTTTTCATGCTCCGCGCGTCGGAGTATTTGGTCCAAGAGGACCGCTCCTGGAGCATGGGACGGGTGGTGCGTGGGCAGGACGTACAGGGGATGCGCGGAGGTACACCCAGCGCAAGGCTCAGCGACTGCGATGAGGTAGTACTGACGATCACGTCGTCCAAGACGGACCAGTTTAACGCAGGTTGCGTACGCAACCATTACCGTTCGGGGGTGGAGTTGTGTGTCGTGGACGCACTCGCCGACCTCCAGAGGGAGCTGCCGGACCGGCTTGGACGAGGAACCGAGGCGGGGCTCCCCCTGTTCCGCCGGCCCGATGGCCACCCGATTATGCGGGAGGAGGTGCAGGGGCTCCTCCAACTCGCGGCTGTCGCCTGCGGCGTGGACGCAGGCCAGATGGGATCCCACTCCCTGCGCATCGGGGGCGCGACGGCGTTGTACCACGCCTGTCGCGACCTGGGAGCGGTCAAGAGGTTCGGGAGGTGGTCCACGGACGCCTTCCACGGATACCTCTGGGAGGACCATCGGCGTCAGGCTCCGTTCGCCCGAGGCATGGCGGAGGGCCGCGCCTTATTGGCCCCGGACGCCCGCGGTGACGACGGCGCCGTGACCGGCGCCCGCCCCGACCAGTTGGCCGGGAGCGACCCGCCCCAGTTTGGGAGCGATCTGAGGCCCTCGGAACGCCCGGCCTGGGCGCCCGGGCGCCCCCCCTGGGCGCGCCCTTCGGCGCGAGCAGGGTCAACTACGGAGGAGGAAGGAGAGGAGGAATTGGTGAGATACGAGCCAGGGCGAGGAGTTAATGGGCGCGTGGGAAAGCAGCAGGCGGGTCCCACGGGTATTCAGGTCAG
The DNA here is from genome assembly GCA_963575745.1 of Prorocentrum cordatum. Lineage (NCBI taxonomy): Eukaryota > Dinophyceae > Prorocentrales > Prorocentraceae > Prorocentrum > Prorocentrum cordatum. Next base: position 134,217 of record CAUYUJ010020953.1, on the reverse strand, counting down.
GGCGGGGGCTTCGCGTTGTGGGGGTATCCCGGTGGACCTCTCGCCCTCGACCCCCCTTTCGCTACCGCCCCCGATCGCCCCAGGCACGCCCACCTCCTCTTGGTCCTCTCATCCGCAGCCATCTCCCACTCCAGAGCGAGGCGCGCGAGCAGCGCGCGCACCCCAGCCCTGCGCGCCAGCCGCGCCGTCGCCCCGCGCTCCGGCAGCGTGCATCATGGGATTCCTGGTGGGCCTGGTGGCCCCGGACCAGAGCAAAGCGCGTGGCCATGACTACAGCATCATGGCGGTGAACCCCCTCGGCGTCGTCGTCTCGGGGGCCGCGCTGTCGGACGAGCTCCGGAGTGCCGCCCACAACATCCTGTACACGGTGGTGAACGAGCTGGACAGCGAGGACCTCGTCGAGGTGGTCAACACGACCACGAAGCAGCCCCGTGCATCGCGGCGGCTTGCTTGGCCGCGGGGGCGAGCGAGGACCACGGCCAGCTGGTGATCGTCGACGGCAAGCGGGGTGCGTGGGGGGTGGGCGCGGGGCCGAATATCAAGGTCCAGCGCCAGGCGGCCAAGCTGGCGCTCGCCTTGGCCCAGGTCCAGGGGCAGCCCATGCCGGAGCTCCGCGAGCTCTGCAAGCACAACAAGGGGCTGCTCGACATGATGCGCACAGTGGACGCGGAGGCGGTCGTGGAGCTCACCGACGACGACGCCTCGAGCAGGGGCGAGGGGAAGTCGACCCCAGCCCCGGTCCTCGAGGCGGGAGAGGACGCGGTCACCGCGGCGCTTGCGCGTGCGGCCATCCAGGCTGCCGCGCGGCGCCAGAGCAAAGGCGCTCCAAAGGCGCGCCCGCGGCCCGCGCGGTCGCCGGGCCAGGAGCGCCTCGCCGAAGAGGTCCGCAAGCGCGAGAGGCGCCCTGCGCCCTTGCGCTCGCCTTCGCGCGCGAGGCGCCGCGATCGCGAGCGCGATGCGCCTCGCGATCGCGGGCGCAGGGGGCAGGAGGAGGAGGCCGTCTTGAAACCCAAGACGGGCGGCGCCCCCCCGAAGGCCGACATCGTGAAGCGTGAGGCCGTCCTGAAGCCTAAGAGCGGGGGGGCGCCGCCGCGGTCCTTCGAGGTGAAGACCGAGGTGGAGGAGGCGCCAGGCGCGGGGGACGGTCCGCCCCAGCGCCAGCCGCGCTCGAGGAGCCGCCGTAGGCGCAAGGAGGAGCAGCGCCAGGACGCCCAGCAGCAGCCCAGTGACCAGCACGACGAGGGCGAGTCCATCATCCGCATCGAGCGGGTACCGCACCACATCGATGCCGAGGTGGTCAGGCAGGTGGTCGTGCCCTTTGGGGTCGTCAAACACATCGCCTTCCTGTGCGACCACCGCCACAAGCGGGAGCCGTGCGTGCTGGTGGAGTTCCAGCGCCGCGCTGACGCAAAGCGCGCGCGGGAGTGCATGAGGTCGAACTATCGGTTCAACAAGACGGACCCGTGCACGGTGGTCACGGAGTGGGCGAGCCGGCCTCGCGGCCCTGACCCAGGCAGCGACGGGGAGGATGGCCCGACCATCCAGCCGCCTGCCTGCCCGACATGCGCACTCAAGATGCGCTGGAGCTCCTTTGACTCGGGAGACGGTTGGGGTTGCGAGATGTGCCCCGCGGGCGGAGCTAACAGCGGAGCCCTGCGGTGGCACTGTAAGGGGTGCGACGTGAGCTACTGCGAGGCTTGCCGCGTCGCCTTCGGCAAACCCTGGTGGAGAAGGCCCGGCGGAGCGGCCACACCGTGCGGGAGGCGCCGGGCCCCAGTGTCGGCCATGGCGAGCGCCCCAGCACGGGTGCCACGGGTGCGGGGGCTGAGGGGGGCCGCCCGCCGGGCGACCTCAGCTGGCCCAAGCGTGAGAGGTCGCCCAGCCGCCACCGGCCCAAGCGCGAGAGGTCGCCCAGCCACAGTCTGGCGCGGGACCCAGCGTGGGCGCGGCGCGGCGACACCCCGCCCGGCCGCGCGCGGCGTAAGACCGGGAAGCACGCTGGGCAGCTTCGCGCTCCTCGCGGCGGCTGGTACGAGCAGGAGGAAAAGCGGCGGCGTGCTGCCGCCGCGGAGGCTGCCGCGGGCGGGGGTGGGATCCCAGCCTGGCGTGGCAAGGGCGCGGGCGACAAGGGCGGCAAGGGCGGCAAGGTCAAGGGCAAGTACTCCGGCAAGGCCGCCAAGGGCTCCAAGAGCGGCGGCAAGGGCGACAAGAGCGGCAAGGGCGGCCACTCCAAGAGAGACCAGGGCAGCCGCGGCCGGAGTGAGCGTGACTGGCCCAGCGCGGACGGTCGCGCGTCGAGGGGCGGCGATGGCGGCAGCCCCCGGGACCCCAGTGAGCGCGGCGGAGACCGCAGCGGAGACGAGAGCCGCGACCGCCGGGGGAACACGCCCTCCATCTAGGCGTGGAGCTCCCCCCCGTTCCCCGACGCCAGCGCCCGCGGCATCGCGGGCGCGGGCTGAAGGCGGCGGCCTGTGAGTGAGTCGGCCCTCCTCTCAGCCTACCGTGCGCAGGTGGCGCCTGCGATCCTTGAGCCTACGGTGCGCAGGTGGCGCCTGCGAGCTTGTTTCTTTTAGCCTACGGTACGCAGGTGGCGCCTGCGATCTCTGTCTTTTAGCCTACGGTACGCAGGTGGCGCCTGCGATCCTCCCTCTTGGAGGAGTTTAACGTTGCGCGCACGTCGCGTGCTTCCTGGACCCGGCCGTGCTGCGCGTCCTGCGCGCCGTGCGGTCGGGGCCACACTTGCGCTCTGCGCCCGGCGCCTCGTGCGCCGCCACCCTTTTCGGTTCTTTTGCGCGCATCGCGCACGCGCCGCGCCCGCGCGCCCCCCCCCCCCCCCCCCCCCCCCCCCCCCCCCCCCCCCCCCCCCGCGCGCGCGCGCGCCCCCCCCCCCACCCCCCCCCCCCCCGCGCGAGCGCTCCGCGCGCACTCTCACTCACCCCCACACCCCCCCACCCCCCCGCGCGCGCGCGAGCGCGCCCCCCCCCCCCCCCAAAACGAGCGCGCCGAGCGCGAAAACACACCACACAAAAACAAACAAAAAGCGCCAATCAGTGACTCGCGCCGACGCGCGCGCGCCGCCCCACCCCCCACACAACACACCCCAACAAACCAAAAAAAACACCCGAAAAAAACCCACACTGGTGCGCGGGCGCGGAAGGCCTCAAGGTTGCAGGCAAGTGGCCGCGCGCGCGAGGCTCTTGCAGCCTCTGATCCCGCCCTCGCACTCGGGCGGGGCGCCCCCGCGCGCGCGGCTGCGTCTTTCTATTCTCATGGCCGAGCGGCCGCAGGCGTGCCAGAGCGCGAGCGCGCGGGCCGTCAGGGCCCACGCGCTCGCGTTGAGCGTGGGGCCACCAGGGCCCACGCTCGGCGGAGATGCGCGTCGCCACGCTGCCATGAAAATACCATCGCCCTGTCCTGGTCCCTCTCTCGTCCCCTCCTCTTCTCCTCCTCCTCCGTTGAGTGCACGCGTATCTCACTTAACTTGTATAGTCTGATTGGTTGTAGACTGCAGGTTAAGTGGGAGGGGGTGTGGGCTCAGGTAGCCATTTTGGGTCCGTAGCGTTCGGCTCTGGCCGACGCGCGGGTGCCCACCCAACCCGCTTTGCTCCCAGACGCCTGCGTCGGCCGAGCGGCCGCAGGCGTGCCAGAGCGCGAGCGCGCGGGCCGTCAGGGCCCACGCGCTCGCGTTGAGCGTGGGGCCACCAGGGCCCACGCTCGGCGGAGATGCGCGTCGCCACGCTGCCATGAAAATACCATCGCCCTGTCCTGGTCCCTCTCTCGTCCCCTCCTCTCCTCCTCCTCCTCCGTTGAGTGCACGCGTATCTCACTTAACCATTATGATAACGACGATGCCAGAAAAGGCAACAAGGAGTTAACGCTAAATTGCCGGCTTGACCTTCCTGCCATCCCGCCTGCATGCAGAACTTTAAGGACCAAGGTGCATGGCGCGAAGCGCCGACGCAGTCTTTTATGTATGTATGTATGTATGTATGTAGAATGTATGATTATATATATATATATATATATATATATATATATATATATATATAATATATAGATCATGGCGTAGGCGTTCTGGGGGCCAAACCTACGTGCACCAAACCCCCAGGGACACTCCAATATGCCCCCCCGACGGCCTCAGAGGGGTCCAAGACGGCCCTGGAGCCTGGCCAGACGGCCCCAGATGGCCTCCAGACCGCCCGAGAAAGTTCAAGATGGCCCCCAGGCTGCCCCAAGGCGGCCCCAAGAGGCTCACAAGAGGTTCCCGAAAGGCCTCCAGGAGGCACAAATCCTTCAAACACTTAGGGTCAGTGCTTTTCAAGATCTCGCCTCCAAGACCCTTCAAGATGTCTCCGAGACGGCTGAAGATAGCTTCGGGACGGCCCTCGAGACCGCTAAAACAGTTCCACATAGCCTCCAGACAGCCCCAGGCAGCTCAGGAGTTTCCCCAGACGGTCAGAAAATGGCCCCCCAGGAGGTTCCCCAGATCTCCAAAAGGCTTTCAGGGGACGAATGTCCTTCAAAAACAAACCAAAAGGCCAGCATTAGGTTTTCCCAGAACTCCCTTGTTTGCTTCCGAGGGGCCTCTCAGGCCTCAGGATGGTCCAACAATGGCCCGCGATGGGCCCCATGGCGGCCCGAGGCGGTCGACTGGTGCCCCCAAGACCCTTCAAGATGGCTGCGGGGCGGCCGAAGATGGCCCCGATCCGGCCCTCAGGCCCGCCAAGACGGTCCCAGCTAGTCTCCGGATGGTTCCAGACAGCTCAAGATGGTCCCGAGACGGCCCCTGGAGGTCTCGAGGCTCCCAAGGGGCCCCCAGTGAGGCCCAGATCATTCACACGCCGGAGGAAAACCATAGATCTCTGAAGGCCTCGCCTTTTCGCCCCCGAGAGGCCGCTGAGGCTTCAGGATGGT
>CAUYUJ010020953.1:104303-124303 GCA_963575745.1 Prorocentrum cordatum | reverse complement strand
TTTGGGGCCTCTTGCGGGCTTCTGCCTCCTGGGCGTTTTTAGGGGTTTCTGGGGGCTTCCTCGGGCCATCTTGCTACGAACCACGGCCTCTCTCAACGACCGGGTCACGATTTGGAGTGCTTCTGGGGGTGGCTTGTGGCCATCTTGGGCCGTCAGGGGACTCAGCGAGCCTCCTTGGGGCCTTGTTGGGCCACCTTGGGACTCTCTTGTGCTGTCTGCAAGCTCTTCGGGATCGTCTTGGAATGGTCTTTGGGCCTCTTGAGCGGTCTCGGACGCCTGGAAGACCGAAGACCCGAGTGTCCAAAAATCATGCAACATCCATATGGGAATACTTGCTTGTTTTTTTTGAGGGGTTTGTGTTTGGAGGGCCTCTTGGAGCTGTTGTTTGGGCCGTCTTCGGGCGTCTGGCGGATGTCTGGGGCCGCCTGGGTCTCTCTCAGGAGGGGAAAACACACAGACACAATTAATCGACGATCACCAGGAAAAAATGGGAAAATATGGGAAGTGGTGGGGAAGACAAAAACCCAGAAAATATGGGAAAATAGGGGGAATCCTTTTATTTGTGTGTATTTATTTGCGTGTGCCAGGGCCCCTTCACTCTCGCGGGGCCGTTTGACCACCCTCCTGACCGCTCTGGGCCCGTTGTCGAGGGCCGTCCAGGGTTGGCCAGAGGGCCCAGGAGGGTCGAGGGGGCGCCCGGCGTGGGGCGCCCCGGAGGCCAGGGGAGGCCGCTGTTCGTCAGCGGGGGAGGCTGGGGTCCGCGCGCGCTCCGTCCGGGGTCTCTGGCCTTGTGTGTATGTGTATGCATGGGTAGATGTAGATGTATGTGGTTATGTATATGCACAGATATATGTAAAACTATATGCATGTGTATATGTCTATGCTTATGTATATGTATGTATGTATGTATGTATGTATGTATGTATGTATGTATGTATGTATGTATGTATGTTCGTATGTCTGTGTATACATATATGTACATGGCTATGTATATGCATATGTATATATATGTGTATCTGCGCATCCATATGTACATGCATAGATGTTTGTATGTATGTGTGTAAGCATGCACGCATGCATGCATGTGTATATGTAGACATACTGGTCTATATGTATATACATATCGATTTATGATGTGAGTACCTGTTCATGCACATGCCTACGCTTAGGTATATATTTGTGTTTAGGCTTATGCACATGTATATGTGTAAACATGTGCAAAGGCATATTCATTTGTGCATATGTTTACATGTGAATCTGTTTATGCATGTAGCTATCTGTAGATGCATATATTAATGTATGCATGTATGTGTGCATGCATGCATGTATGCATGTATGCATGCATGTGTGTGTATGTTTGTGAATACATAGGTGTGTATATATATATATATATGAATGAATGCATTCATGCATGCATGCATGCATGCATGCATGTATGTATGTATGAATGTATGCATGCATGTATGTATGTATGCATGCATGCATGCATGTATGTATGTATGTATGTATGCATGTATGTATGTATGTAGGTAGGTACGTGTGTATGTACGTATACATGTCCGTATGTATGCATGTTTGTAACTCATGCATGTAACTATGTATGCATGCATGCATCCATGCATGCATGCATTAGTGTATGCAGGTATGTATGGATGCATGTATGTATTATACGTACACATATATACTTAAGCATGCAGGCACATGCTTGTATATTTTTATCTACACTGTGTATGTGCGCTTAAGTTCGCTAAGGTGATTCATCTTTTGATTAGTTCTCTTTTGACTCGTTCTTTCAATTCCTGCATCCCTATTTGTCTCTTTGATCCTCGTTCGCACATCTTATCCTCGTCCTTTTTTCGGGGGGGGGGGCGGGGAACGTCCACACCCTCATCTGCTATCTTTGTTTCTTTACCCCCTCCTAGATCGTAGGAGCGGCCTTGAGCACACGGATCAGCAAAGGTCCTTGAGCTTGCCATTGATTTTGGAGGAAGGAGAAGTGGCATCACCGCCACTTCCAGCAGGGCCACTCTGGCGAAGAGGTCCAGGATGCCTCCCTGAGCTGGAGATTGAAGCGACGTCACCCCACCACGAAGACAGTGTGAGCACTTGTATATTTATCGAGCGTTTTGCCACTTTTTCTCTCCTGACCTCATTCCTCTTGGTCCTGCTTTCTTCTTCATCTTCGCCTCCTTCTCATATTACTCGCTCCATCCTGCTTATCTTCCTTGGCTCATTTGCTGCAGCTGCGCGTTGTACGGTGCAAGCGCTTTGACGCCAAGGACAAGATGGTCCGTCGCATTTGCGGCTCCCAACGAGCGTTTTGAGAGTAACGAAATCAAAGCGTTCAGAGAGTTGTGTGCCGAGCTTGGACGGAAGCGAGTGCCGTCGGAGTCCGCCGGTAGGTTCAGGCGCATGCCGCGAGAGGGTGTGCATGGGTAGGGCATGTAACGCGAATGAACACATGCAGTGGGCGTAGCGCGTGTCCGCGAGGACCTGAGAACACTGCACGTCGTGCCTCGAGGCATGGTGGAGTGTGTGTATATAGATGTGCACATATATATATATATATATATATATATATGTATATTTTAAACAACATAACGCAGCAACTGATAAACATATGGACATCTCCCACATGTGCGTATACACAAACTAGTATGTATACCCATATGTATGCATATACATATATATAGATTGATCGGGGGCGGCGTACTCTTCCCTCTCTCAGGGCAGCCTGAGGGAGGGGGAGGGATGGGCAACCCACCTCACGAGCCTCTGCCACCCCCGACAAGCGTAGGCCAGCGGACATCGCCAGGGCCGTGGACTCAGCTCTGGGGGAGGGCAGCCCGTCAGAAATCACTCTGCATATTCCGAATTCAACAGCGAAGTCGTTCGAGAGTCTGCTGGGCATTATGGTTGGCGGGGCAGCTTATTATAAGCATTGGTGGTGGAAAAACGATTGGGATGAAGCGCTGGAACTGATTGTCACCGCTGATTCTATAGGCGTACGCCACATCCGCCGACCCCTTTGTTCGAAAAGCGTTGTGGTTTCTCCGGGGTCGCATGCAGTGTCGGCACCATTCTCCTGCAATGTTGCTTGCAGCGTGTGGTCGTGAGGAGGAGGAAGAGGCGAAGGAGGAGGAGGAGGAGGAGGAGCAGGGCTTGGTGGCAGTCGACTTCTCGTGGAATTATTTTTGAAAGTGAGTTGAGTTTGTTCAATTTGGAAGGTGCCTCGCAGCTTTTCTGTCGAAAAACGATCGAAGCAGTCGTATCAGCAATAGTGGTAGTAGTAGTAGTAGTAGTAGTAGTAGTAGTAGTAGTAGTAGTAGTAGAAGTAGTAGTAGTAGTAGTAGTAGTAGTAGTAGTAGTAGTAGTAGTAGTAGTAGTAGTAGTAGTAGTAGTAGTAGTAGTAGTAGTAGTAGTAGTAGTAGTAGTCGTAGTAGTAGTAGTAGTAGTAGTAGTAGTAGTAGTAGTAGTAGTAGTAGTAGTAGTAGTAGTAGTAGTAGTAGTAGTAGTAGTAGTAGTAGTAGTAGTAGTAGTAGTAGTAGTAGTAGTAGTAGTAGTAGTAGTAGTAGTAGTATAGTAGTAGTGGGCTGTTCTTGGAGGCCTCTTGGGCCGTCTTGGAGGCCTCTTGGCTCGTCTTGGGGCCATCTTGGGCGTCTTGGAGCGCTCGTTTTGGCCGTCTTGGGGCGGAAGGCTCGGATTGTCGGCTCAAGCTCCCCCTCTTGGGCCCCTCTTGAAGCCGTCTTGGGGCCTCTTGGGCCGTCTTGGGGGCCTCTTGGGCCGTCTTGGCGCCCTCTTGGGCCGACTTGGGCGCCTCTTGTGGGCCTCTTGGGCTGTCTTGGGGCGGTCTTGGGGTGCTCTTGGACCGTCTTCAACGCCGGAAAGGCCGACAAGTCGTATACGATGAAAAAGTATGTTTTCCCGTAGGAATTTGATGATTTTCGGCTCTTCGGCCCTTCTGAGGACTGTTCTTGAAGGCCTCTTGGGCCGTCTTGGAGGCCTCTTGGCTCGTCTTGGGGCCATCTTGGGCGTCTTGGAGCGCTCGTTTGGGCCGTCTTGGGGCGGAAGGCTCGGATTGTCGGTTCAAGCTCCCCCTCTTGGGCCCCTCTTAAAGCCGTCTTGGGGCCCTCTTGGGCCTTCTTGGGCCGTCTTTGGGGCCTCTTGGGCCGTCTTGGCGCCCTCTTGGGCCGACTTGGGCGCCCCTTGGGGGCCTCTTTGGGCCGTCTTGGGGCGGTCTTGGGGTGCTCTTGGACCGTCTTCAACGCCGTAAAGGCCGACAACTCGTATACGATGAAAAAGTATGTTTTCCCGTAGGAATTTGATGATTTTCGGTTCTTCGGCCCTTCTGAGGACTGTTCTTGGAGGCCTCTTGGGCCGTCTTGGAGGCCTCTTGGCTCGTCTTGGGGCCATCTTGGGCGTCTTGGAGCGCTCGTTTGGCGTCTCGGGGCCCTCGTGGGCCGTCTTGGAGACGTCTTGGGGCCTTCTTGGCCCGTCTTGAGCCCCTTTTGGGTCCAAAAGAGCCCGTGGTTCGCTCGGGCTGGGCCCGGGGGGAGGGTCGAATCGTCGGTTTGGGGTCCCATGGGGGGGGGTAGGGGGGAACTATCTCACACGCCCAGAGACCCACGAGGGGTCGGCGGATTTTCTTGGCTGTGAGGACATTGTCAGGAGCCTTGAGAAATTGCTGATCCAGGAATTCCGATATGACCGTGGGCCTGGTCGGGCTTGCCAAATATTGCAACGTATTGAGTCTTGCTTCCCTTCCTTACCTTTATTGATGCACGCATGCTTGTGGAGTGCATCTCACCAAGTGTTGGCGCAGCTCTGCCGCCAGTCGAACAGCGTACATTTGGAAGGACTCTTGCTCCAACACACTGTCACGGATTTCAAGACGCTGCGAGACATGGTGCGCAGCCACGTGACAACTCTTTCCCCGCTGCTTGGTCTTAGCGATGTTTGCGACGAGTGCAGCGAGTGCAGCGACTCCCTCTCCCTCTGCCCTGGCGCAGAGCAGGAACCAATCCCGGGCCCCACGGGAGCCAACCAGCAGCAGCGCTCGCTCGACGCCATGCGCTCCCGCCTGTCGCAGGCCGTCGAGCAGGCCGCGAGGGCGGAGGCCGAGGTCGCTCGACTCCGGGCGCAGCTCCTCGCGGCTCCCCACTCCGCAGCCGATCCCGGCGGGCACGCCCAGGCGGACGCGCACTCGGGCTGGAGCCCCGTGCGGCCCTCGACCCCGCAGGTCGGCGACGCTCTCCCGCGCACAGATCGGGCGACGGGGCCTCCCGCCCGTCAGGCGTACTGGAGGGGCGCGCCGCCGTGGGCTCTGCGGGTGCCGCTCGGCTGCCCCAGGCGGGCGTCGACAGGCAGGGCGCCCACGCAGTAGCGGGCCGGCTCCTGGCAGGTCATGGGCGGCCACTTGTTTCGACTAGACGTAAGAGTGACCTTTCGCCGGAGTGACCTTTGGTGCGGGCGCAGATGGGTCCCCAGATGGCTGAAAACGAAGCAGTAGCAGCTGCTTGCGCGCCCAGGTTTGGCCCCCTCGCGGCCCCCAAAAAGTCGCGCACCAAAGGTCACTCTTACCCAGGGTCACTCTTGCGTATAGCCGATTGTTGGCTGCCGCGTTGACACCATCGGCGGTGACGAATGCATGATTGACGAGGTCACGACACGGATGGCCTCGGCTGAGCTACCCCCCAGATAGCACTCGGGATCGAGAGGGGCTGCAGACGGTCCGCCTCCCCGACAAACGAGCGCTCGATACCTTCTCTTCCCCAGGATGATAACGATGATGATGATGATGATGATGATGATGATGATGATGATGATGATGATGATGATGATGATGATGATGATGATGATGATGATGATGATGATGATGATGATGATGATGATGATGATGATGATGATGATGATGACATGATGATGATGAGATGATGGATGAGGATGAGGGATGAGGATGAGATGAGGATGGAGATGAGGAGGATGGATGAGGATGAGGATGAGGATGAGATGAGGATGAGGATGAGGATGAGGATGAGGATGAGGATGAGGATGAGGATGAGGATGAGGATGAGGATGAGGATGAGGAGGAAGATGAGGAGGAGGAGGAGGAGGAGGAGGAGGAGGAGGAGGAGGAGGAGGAGGAGGTGGAATGGGGAGGGGGAGGGAGAGCATGGAGGGAGGGGGAGGGGAGGAAGAAGTGGATGGGTGGGAGGAGGCGGAGGGGAGCGAGGCGGGGAGGTGAGGGCAGGGGGAGGTTTGGGGGATGCCCCGGGGTCGGGGTCCAGCTCCGCAGAGTCTTTCTTCTGGGCCCTCAGCCCGCCCGTGGGCGCCTCTGGAGCTGAACTTGAGGCTAAACTTAGGTCGGGCAGGTCCGTCTACAGGAGGAGTATTCAAAATTATCCTGGCGAAGGACCCAACCATATGCAATTGTGAATACTGCAATTGTGAATATCTTCTCGGTGGAGCCCCCTACGGGGCCACGAAACGTACGAGGGGTGTGCCGAAATGGGTGTGCGGGACGCATGCGGGCACACCCACTGGGGCCTTCGGTGGAGCTCCCTATGGGGCCACGAAACGTGTGAGGGGTGTGCCGAAATGGGTGTGCGGGACGCATGCGGGCACACCCACTGGGACCTTCGGCGGAGCTCCCTATGGGGCCACGGAACGCGTGAGGGGCGTGCCGAAATGGGTGTGGCTGACGCATGCGGGCGCGGGCACTGGGGCCTTCGGCGGAGCTCCCTATGGGGCCACGAAACGTGTGAGGGGTGTGCCGAAATGGGTGTGGCTGACGCATGCGGGCGCGGGCACTGGGGCCTTCGGTGGAGCTCCCTATGGAGCCACGAAACGTGTGAGGGGTGTGCCGAAATGGGTGTGGCTGACGCATGCGGGCGCGGGCACTGGGGCCTTCGGTGGAGCTCCCTATGGAGCCACGAAACGTGTGAGGGGTGTGCCGAAATGGGTGTGGGTGACGCATGCGGGCGCGGGCACTGGGGCCTTCGGTGGAGCTCCCTATGGGGCCACGAAACGTGTGAGGGGTGTGCCGAAATGGGTGTGGGTGACGCATGCGGGCGGCAGCACTGGGGCCTTCGGCGGAGCTTCTACTATGGGGCCACGAAACGTGTGAGGGGTGTGCCGAATTGTGTGTGGGTGACGCATGCAGGCGGCAGCACTGGGGCCTTCGGCGGAGCTCCTATGGGGCCACGAAACGTGTGAGGGGTGTGCCGAATTGGATGTGGGTGACGCATGCGGGCGGCAGCACTGGGGCCTTCGGTGGAGTTCCCTATGGAGCCACGAAACGTGTGAGGGGTGTGCCGAAATGGGTGTGGGTGACGCATGCGGGCGCGGGCACTGGGGCCTTCGGTGGAGCTCCCTATGGAGCCACGAAACGTGTGAGGGGTGTGCCGAAATGGGTGTGGGTGACGCATGCGGGCGCGGGCACTGGGGCCTTCGGCGGAGCTCCCTATGGAGCCACGAAACGTGTGAGGGGTGTGCCGAAATGGGTGTGGGTGACGCATGCGGGCGCGGGCACTGGGGCCTTCGGTGGAGCTCCCTATGGAGCCACGAAACGTGTGAGGGGTGTGCCGAAATGGGTGTGGGTGACGCATGCGTGGGGCCTTCGGCGGAGCTCCCTATGGGGCCACGAAACGTGTGAGGGGTGTGCCGAATTGGGTGTGGTGACGCATGCGGGCGCGGCACTGGGGCCTTCGGTGGAGCTCCCTATGGGGCCACGAAACGTGTGAGGGGTGTGCCGAAATGGGTGTGGGTGACGCATGCGGGCGCGGCACTGGGGCCTTCGGCGGAGCTCCCTATGGGGCCACGAAACGTGTGAGGGGTGCCGAATGGACGCATGCGGGCGCGGGCACTGGGGCCTTCGGTGGAGCTCCCTATGGAGCCACGAAACGTGTGAGGGGTGTGCCGAAATGGGTGTGCGTGACGCATGCGGGCGCGGGCACTGGGGCCTTCGGTGGAGCTCCCTATGGAGCCACGAAACGTGTGAGGGGTGTGCCGAATTGGGTGTGCGTGACGCATGCGGGCGCGGGTACTGGGGCCTTCGGTGGAGCTCCTATGGAGCTACGAAGCGCTGTACTGGGTGGGTGAAACGCAGGGAAGAGGGGGGTGATGATGATGATGATGATGATGATGATGATGATGATGATGATGATGATGATGATGGTGGTGGTGATGATGATGATGATGATGATGATGATGATGATGATGATGATGATGATGATGATGATGGCAGGAGGGAGGGGGCAGCGGGAGGAGGAGGGAACGCGGGGCACCGTCTCTTCAAAACGAGGACCCAACACCACAGGATGGTTGGGAAATAGTCAAATAGTCAGGGGACGATTTTCTGGATTATGTTCGACTGCTATGGGGTATTTGTTCCCCATTTTTTTGGGGGGTCCAAAGTCCGCCTGTAGGGGGACATGCCCGACCTAAGACTGAAGGTGGAGCCGGGGCTGGAGTTTAAGCTCAATGTCGAGCTCGAAGCTGGAAGCGAATTGGCATTCAGTCTCGTGAGCAGGTTGAAACCCGCAGCCAACGCTGATGCTGCAGCCAGAGCCAGGGCTGAACTTGTCACCACCCGCCAGACCACCCCAACCCAACCTGAAGGCCTCAATCTGCCCTCGGGGGGGGTCGGGGAACATCGAAAAAATACGTATGGAGCCCATACCTCCCCCAACCCGAAATTCGGGTCTTCGGGTTGGGTTGGGGTGGTCTGGTAGGTAGTCAACTTGGAGCGCTGGCCAAGTCTGCGGCCAAATCTGGGCCACGTGGCTGCGAAGGTCAGCCTCTCAGCATGCGGCGGTGTGCTCCCTGGAGTTCCTCGTGGGCCCCCGCGTGCGCCTCGTTGGGGCCTCCTGGGACCTCCTGGCATTGAGTCGGGCCTGTCCCTCTACAGGAGGACTATTCAAGAATAGTCAAAAAATAGTCGGGGACCATTTTTGGAGTATTTTTTGACCATGTTGGGGTATTTTTGGGGTATTAAGTTTTCGTTCACAATCCCCCTGTAGGGGGACAGGCCCGACTTAACTCTAGCACTGCGTCGGAGGCATCTTGGGCCTGATCTTCAGACGGCACTCCTTGGGCGGCTCTGTCGGAGGCCTCCTCAGAGACCACCTGGCACCTCTCGCACCTCCTGGCCTGTCTTGCCGGCGTCTTGGCGTGCCCTCGTCTTTTGTCCCCGGGCCCTCCAAAGACCGCATCGACGGGGTGCGTCCAGGACGGGCGGGCGAGCTCGCCCGGGGCCCCCCTCCTTCTGCTTTTTGTTCTGCTTCCTCTTCTCGTTCCTCTTGCCCTCGGGCTGAGGGCTTTTTGGCGGGGGAGTAGTCTCGCGCACCTGGTGGCGGCGCCAGCGGATCTCGTGGGTGACCTGACTGCGTGCCTCCCGCAGGGCGTCTCTTCGGCGTCACCCCAACATACGTATACTATATGTGCGTCGCCCCCCCCAGGGGCGACGCGCGCACCGAGAAATCTTATAGTATATGCGTCGTGGCGGGCGCTTTCTGGCCACAGCGCTCGGGAAACGATATACTACAAGATGGTATACTACCCATACAGCCACCCTGCGGGTGATAAGGAGGTTTGGGGGGGGGCCAGCAATGGGCAACAGTGGTGACTGTTGTTCTGACGATGCCTGTGGTGTGCAGTCTAGTGAGTAGTGTGATTGTGATCGTGGGCGTGATGTGATGTGGCGATGTTGACGAAGCGCACTCGAAGTTGTCGTGAAGCGCTGCCTCCGCGTGTGCTTATCAATCGCGCGAACCTCACCTCACCTCAGCCACGGCGGGACACCAGCGGGACACTAGCGGGACACCGTGGGGCATTGTTTGCCGGGTGGAGAGACTTTTGGTCCAGCCGCGGTCCGGCCACAGGAGGATTTCGGGACACCAGCGGGACACCAGCGGGACACCGCAGGCCACCGTTTGCCGGTGGAGGGACTTTTGCTTCGGCCGCGGCCCAGCCACAGGAGGATTTCGTGACCCAAGTGGGACACCAGCGGGACACCGCGGGCCACCGTTTGCCGGTGGAGGGACTTTTGGTCCGGCCGCGGCCCAGTCACAGGATAATTTCCTATCGCCCGCCCACGCAGCTTCGTCTCGCCCGCACGCGCGCACGCACGCACGGCACGCACGGCACGAACCCGAAAAAACGAAATCGATTTCCCGGTAGGGGGGGTCTCCCCGTTTCACGTCGGACTCACACCCCAACTTCCGATATGTTCGGTTCGGACGCGCGCCTCCAAGGAGGACACACAGTACCAGTATGTCTCCTGCGTCCCATCCTCAGGCCTCGGGCCGCAGCGTGGCTGTCCAGAGGAGGAACGCGGGGTGCGAGCGGAGGGGCTTTTTGGACGAGCAGGCTCGTCCAGCCCCTCGGAGCAGGAGCTGCGAGCGTGGCGTGCGCCAGCATGAAGACGGGCCTGTCCCTCCACAGGGGGAATATTCAGAAATAGTCAAGAAATAGTCTGGGGACGATTTTTTGACTATTTTAGAAAAGTTTGGGGCATCTTTGGATTTTTTTTTTTTTTTTTTTCTCCAAAATCCGCCTGTCGGGGGACATGCCCGACCTAACGCCAGCACGCAGGGGGGTGGGAGGCTCGGAGACGGGGTGGGCCCCAGACCCCCAACGCCGTTTTTTCTTCGGACCCTCAGAGCCCAGAGGTCTGTGAAGGCCTCCCCGTCGGCGCCATTCAGAGATACTCGTACCTATACGACCACTCTGCGGGTGATATGGAGGTTCGGGGGGGGAGGGGGATCCAGCGTCTCATTCAATCGATCTCACATCGATCAAACTCTCGATCTCACAACAGATCTCACTATTTATCACACAATCGATCTCACGATCGATCTCAGAACAGGTCTCACTATCGCTCTCGCAACCAATCTGACTATCGATTTGTCAATCGAACTCGCTATCGATCTCACAGCAGTTCTCACTGTCGGTCTCACTATCGATCTCACAGTCGATCTCACAGTCGATCTCACTATTGGTCTCACTAGCGATCTCACCATCGATCTAACAATCGATCTCAGTATCGATTTAATTATCGATCCCACTATGGATCTCACGAGCGATCTCACCATCGATCTCGCAACAGATCTCACCATCTGTCTCAGAACAAATCTCAGTCTCGATCTCTCAACAGATCTCACTATCGATCTAACAACCGATCTCACTGTCGATTCCACTATCGATCTCACAATCGATCTCACTATCGATCTCCCAATCGATCTCCCCATCGATCTCACCAGCGATCCCATTGTTAATCGCACAACAATTATCACGATCGATCTACCAATCGATCTCACCATCGATCTGACAATCGTACTCACTATGGATCTCACATTCGGACTCACGTTCGATCTCACAACAGTTCTCACCATCGGTCTCACTATCGATCTCAAAATCGATCTCTCTGTCGATCCCAGTATCGATCTCACTGTCGAACCCACTATAGGTCTCGCGAGCGATCTTGCCATCGATCTCACAACATATCTCGCTATCGATCACACAACAGATCTCGCTATCGATCGCACAACAGATCTCAATATCGTTCTCGCAAAAGATCTCAAATCGATCTCACTATCGATCTCACTATCGATTTTACCGCCGCGCCACCGACGGGACACCCCGCGCCACCGACGGGACACTCCGCGCCACCGAAGGGACAACGCCGCGCCACCAATGGGACACCAACGGGACACCGACGCGCCACCGACGGGACACCCCTGGCCACCGAGCGACAGCCAGCTTCACAGCCCCTGGCCACGGCGGCATCATTCCTCTCGAGATCCCACGCAGCTTCGCCTCGCCCGCACGCACGACACAAGCACGACATCGAAACTGATTTCTTGGTGGGGGGCTCTCCGTTCTACAGTGTCGTTTTTAATACATGCTCCGCGTGCGGATCATGTATTAAACATTCAGGGATTCAGTATCAAAGACAACGATGAGTTCATGCATAAATCTATTCATACATTACTCATGTATTACACATCCTATATTTTTAAACATCCCATGTATTAAAACTGCCGTGTACTGCGATCTCACCCCCCTCACCTCCGACGACGTGTGCGTCGGTCCCGACTGGGCGACGCGCGCTCCGAGAAGTCTTCTAGCACCCATTCGGCCTCCCTGCGGGTGATATGGAGGTTGGGGGGGAGGGGGAACCAACGTCTCATTCAATCGATCTCACATCAGATCTCACAACAGATCTCACAACAGATCTCACTATTGATGTCACAACTTATCTCACTATCGATACTATCGATCTCACATTCGGACTCACTATCGATCTCAGAGCAGTTCTCACTATCGATCTCACATTCGATCTCCCAATCGATCCCACTATCGATCTCTCTATCGATCTCACAATCGATCTCACGATCGATCTCATATCGATCTCACTGTCGATCCCACTCTAGATCACCCGAGTGATCTCACCATCGATTTCACAACACATCTCACTATCGATCTCACAACTGATTTCACTATTCATTTCGCAACAGGTCTCATTATCGATCACACAACCGATCTCACCATCGACCTCAATATCGATCTCATATCAAATGCCACCATCGCTTTTACAATCGATCTCACCATCGATTTGACAATCGAGCTCACTATCGATCTCACAACCGATCTCACTATCGATCTAACAACAGATCTCACTATCGATCTCCCAATCGATCTCACCATCGATCTGATAATCGAACTCACTATCGATCTCACATTCGGATGTACCATCGATCTCACAACAGCTCTCACTATCGGTCTCACTATCGAGCTCAAAATCGATCTCACCATCGATCTCACTATCGATCCCGATACCGACCTCAGTATCGATATCACTGTCGACCCCACTATAGATCTCACGAGCGATCGTACTATCGATATCACAACAGATCTCGCTATCGATCGTACAACAGATCTCATTATCGATACCACAACAGATCTCAGTATCGATCTCGCAGCAGATCTCACTTTCGATCTCACAACAGGTCTCACTATCGATTTTACCGCCGCGCCACCGACGGGACACCCCGCGTCACCGACGGGACACCCCGCGCCACCGACGGGACACCGCCGCGCCACCAACGGGACACCGACGGGACACCGACGCGCCACCGCCGGGACACCCTTGGCCACTGAGCGCGGGGGGGGGGGGAGAGGCGGACAACCAGCTCCACAGTCCCTAGCCACGGCGGCATCATTCCCACGAAGCTGCCCACGCAGCTTCGCCTCGCCCGCACTCACGACGCGAACGCGACACCGAAGCCGATTTCCTGGCGGGGGGCCCTCCGTTCCTCTGCGAGTTCACCCCCTCGCCTCCGACGTGCTCCGTGGCGGGCGCTCTCTGGTCGTACCGCTCGGGAAGCGAGATCCTACAGGATGGACGTGCTGCATGTTCGGGTCGGACGCACGCCTCCGAGGAGGGCACGCGGTACTGGCATGTCCTTCTGCGTCCCATCATCAGGCCTACGCAGAGCTCACGCTGCTGATGGTGACGCCTGGATGCCTCGGGGTGGCCCCAGGAGTGGCCCGAGGATGGCCCGAGGATGCCTCTGGGAGGCCTGAGGATGGCCTGAGGATGGCCTGAGGATGGCCCGAGGATGGCCTGAGGATGGCCCGAGGATGCCTCGGGGTGGCCAGAGGGGCAAGAAGGACCCGATGCGTCCACGGCAAGGCTTCGCTCCGGGATCCCTTGGCGCGGGGGGAGCAAAAGGGCCCTGGTGGAGCCGAGTCCTGGACACCGAAGCGCTCCCTGGGACCAGCTCACCACCACGAGAAGCATCGGATGTGCACCATAGCCGATTCGTTCGCTGAACCTGCGAAGGATATCTACTTTATTAGTGAATTTAATTGGTGTTAGGGTTTTAACAGATGGTCGCAGCCACGCAGAGGGCGTGCGCAGCGACGCCCCAAATGCTTGGCCTCCAGTACTTCTACGTGGCGGCGCCCCCGCAGGCACGCAGAGGGCACGCGTGGCGACGGGGGCGTCGCCACGCAGAGCTTCTAAAGACCAAACATTTTGAAAACCAATTGTTTCCACTACTAAAGTACGAGAATGTGGCGTAGCCGTCGTAGGCTCGACGGAGGAATCCCTTTGGGGTCGGGCGACTCTGCGGTCGGTGAGCTCCTCGGTGCCCGGCGGGCGCAGGGGCCGGCGAGGGCTCCCGCAGTCCAAGAGAGTGGCTGGAGGCCTCCCGCCGTGATTTTTTTGTCACGGCGCGAGGGGCTCTGGGCCTGGGCGAGGTCAGCGGGGTGGGGGTGGTGGGGCAACGGAGGAGGAGGAGGAGGAGGAGGAGGAGGAGGAGGAGGAGGAGGAGGAGGAGGAGGAGGAGGAGGAGGAGGAGGAGGAGGAGGAGGAGGACCTCTTAGCAGAAGCGTGTCCACCTCGCCGCGCGGGCGCCCGCTCGCCAGCGGGTGGTGGAACAATCACTGACATAAACATAAAAACTCGGAGGTCCGCGCGGATTTCTCGGATCGGCGCTGGACCCCCCTCCCTGGCGCGCCGAGCGCGGCAGGGGCGGCGCCGGAGGCGCCGCCGGGGGGGCCCCAGCGCCGATCCGAGAAATCCGCGCGGACCTTCGTGTTTTTATGTTTATGCCACTTGTTGCTCCCCTAGTGGAGGGCGATCAATGGAGAGGAAGCATGTGGCCCAGTAGTTTCCAGATGCCTAAAGCACGTTTCAATCACGTTTTAAACATGTAGGAAACAGGTTTGAAATATCTATAGAACATGTCTTACACATGTTAAACACATCTTTAACTCAGTCATCGGATTGTCAGGGTGTCCACTGTCGTGGCATCCGCAGGGCTCGGGGGTCGAGGCCACGCGCGGAGCGGGACTGCTGCCGGGGCCGAGGCTGTGCCGTCGAAGCGGTCGCCCGTGCATTGCAGCCGGGGCCCAACGTGAGGCCCACGCCGTGGTCAGGTCGGCGTCCAGGTGCAAATCTCGGCGGCGAGCGAGGGGGGGGAATGAGAAGGAGAAGGCCTTCTCAGAGGGCGGTGGGGCTTCTCAGAAGCCCTCGCACCTTCCGAGAAGTTGTTTCTGTCTTCGAGGAAGGCTTAGACAACTTCTCAGGAGGGGGACTGCCGAGCCTTCTGGGAAGGCCTGCCCCTTCTCAATTCCCCCCCGCGCTCGCCGCCAAAAGTCGGCGTCCAGATGCAAATCCGCTGGAGCGGCAGTTGGTGTTTGAGGTCAAACTGCGGCCGCCTCGCGTAGGTCACATCATTGCCATGGGCACTCGCATAGGCACGTGCGCAGACGTAGGCGCAGGCACCCTCGTGAGGCAGACCAGATTGAAAATCAAGCATGCTCTAGATTCTTGACGCTCTGCGTATCCCTTCCGTTTTTTTTCGTCGCTGCGCCTATGTGCGTTTGCTTGTGAATTTAGTTCATTTTGTTCTGTGCGTGTGCAACTGCGAGTTTGTCTTGCGTGTGCGAACTTGTCCGCCGACACTGGCGGCTCTGTTCGCAAATTCGCTTCGTTCCGCCACCCGGACGCCGCTTTCGCTCCTAGACCGTCGCCTGGGAGCCGCCGACCAAAAAAGTTTCCCTTCCGGTTGTATTTCGACTTTTGGCGCCTCCGACGGACTTGCATCTTTGCGCGCTGGCAGTTCCACTCAGTTTCAGTCCCTCCAGCCATCCACCTGCCGTTGGGCCGCTGCGTGAGGCCTCGGCCGGCGCGCAGCTGTTGCCTTGCGCGTCGCCTCTGCCTAATTAGTCTCTTGCGTAGCCCGCTTTGACCCGGCACGCCGCCGGCGCGCTCGCCCGCGGCCGCTGACAAAAAACAAATCCCTTCCAGCTGTGGCACAGCCTGCCCCTGTTCGCCCGGCGTTCGACCCGTTTCGCGCGCCCGCGTACCAAAAGAAGCGTCCCTTCCAGCGCATCCAGAAACGGTTCTCTGGCGAGTTCTCGTGCGGCGTGTGGTGGGGGGGGCATTCGTGAAACAGAGGGAGGGGGCGCCAGTCAAACCGAAGCTGTGGGCAGCTCGGGCAGCCCGAGCAGCCCCGAGCAGCCAAGAGAGCACCCCGGAGGCATCTGATTCATCCTGGGGCTCGCTGGGATCCTTGCGGGGTCTCCGGGGATACTTGCCAGGGCACTGTGTGGGGTCCTCTGGACCCTGCGCGATCTCACCCTGGGATTGCAGGATTACGCCATACCCCTGACGGGGACACTGCAACACAATGCAATGTAGTGCTCCCGTGTCATCTCCCTGGCGGGAGGCAAACGATACAATGCCCCCATGCGTGCCAATACAAGACAATGCTGCGCGCCCGTGCAGAGAAGTACCTCCCCGGCGGGAGGCAACACAGCACAATACAGTGCAGCAATGAACTGCGTGTCCGCCGACATTCCAACCACAGCATTTCTTTACGAGCCAGACGCGCTGCAGAACTTGATTCTCTCGAGCCTCGGAAAGGGCCCCGCAGAGACCACGGGAACCCTCCGTCGGCCCCACAAGGGCGATACCCCGCAGCAGGGACCACACCACTAGGTCTCGCTTCTCTTCGGTCCTTCTCGTGCATCCCCACTCCTCCCTGCTCTTTGTCGCGCCTCCTCGTCCTTTCGGTCGTCGCTTTACTCCTCGCTCCTGCTCAGCGCTCCTCCCCACTGTTCCTCACTCAACCTCGACCTGCGCTTCCTCGGTCCTCGTTGTTCCTCATCTTCCTTGCTCTTCCTCGTCGTCCCTCTCACTTCGCTTGCCACGTTTTTTCTCACTCTTCTTCCTTCTTCCTCCTCGCTCCTCATCCTTGGGGGCAGTGGGGGCGGTCCGGGGGTCGAGGGCCTTATCTTGGGGGGCTCTTGGGGACCTTCTGTGCCTTTCGTCCGGGGGTCCTGGGCCTCTTTTGAGGATGCCATGCGCCATCGTGGGGCAAGCTTGAGGCCTCAGGAGGCCATCAGAAGCGAAAGTTTCAGAAGTCAACCAAAACATTGATGGCCTTAAGCTCTCGGGGGCATCCTTATTAGGAGAGCCGCCTTGAAGCCGCCTGGGGGCTTCTTGGAGCCATGCTGGAGGCTACCTTGAGCCACATCGGGCCATCTTGCGCCGTCTCGGATGTCATCTTGGGCCATCTTTGGGCCTTCAGAGAGCCATCCAGGATCATACTGGATGTCCTGACTGGTCGCCCTCCCGCCCAGACCGCCAGGGATGGGGTAGGGCTTGAGGGCCAAGCTCCCCACAAACAACAGGCCGCCTCGCTCATACCCACCCGCCCTCCCAGCACAGGGACCGCCACCGACAACCGTCGGGGACCGCCGCAGACGCCCGCCCGGTGCGCGGAGCCCGCGGGGTGCGCCGCACGTGCCAGCGCCGCCGCGTTGGGCAGCACGTCGCTGCTCAGAGAGCGCAGCTCACTGTGCCAACAGTGCGGTGGCTGCGGCCGTCGTGCCGGGGCGCCGCCGATCGACGCGACCTCGTCCGCGCAGACCACCGTGCGAGAGGTGCGCCGCGCGGGGCAAGCACGCCCGACCCTCCCGCCGCCCCCCTGCCGAGAGCCAGCTCCGCGGGACCGCGGGGCTGCTGCGTTCGGGAGCCCTGAGACGGGGGTCAATGCAAACGGGGGTCAGCCAGAGCGCCCGATCTTGCAGGATCCTGCAGGGCCAGGGGTGCACTGACCCGGGTTTGGGTGCAGGATCCTGCAGGATTTTGCAGAGTCCTTCGCGTTGACCCGGGTTTGGGTGCAGGATCTTGCAGGATCCTGCATGCTCTGACTGACCCGGGTCTGGATTGACCCGGGTCAGAGGATCCCCGATGCGTGGCGCGCGTGCGCCCGCCGCGGCTCTCCGCGCGCCCTCTCTGACGGGGACCGGCGCGCCCCTGCGCGCCGCGCGGGCCCTGCGCCGCCGCCCCCCGCCGCCGCCCCTGGCAAGAGGCGCTCGTCTTGCCGGGCGATTTTTGGTCTGCGGGGCGAGAGCGAGCCTCTTTCGGGTCGGGCGAAAGGGGGGGATTGGGAAAGGGGGGGTTACGAAATTTGCTGCATGCAGCTGGTTTCGGCCTCACCGAGGGGCCCATTCCTGGATACATAGCCGCTTGCGGCGCCGGGAGGCGCCGGGAAAATCAGCTACGTGAGCTGATTCTCAACCCCCCCCTTTGCCATCCCCCCCTTTCGCCCGACCCGAGACTCTTCCGGTAAAGGCTGGGCGGGCTACGCACAGCTCGAATTGGGGAGACAGGGCACAGGCGGGCGGGGCCTCAGGCGGCCGGAGGGCGGGCCCGGGTGCAGGCGGTGCCGAAGAGCTTGCACAGGAAAAGGGACGCCTTGGACAGGAGCCAGAGGCGAAGATCCGGAGGGTGAGCGGTGTGATCTTGCCAGGCGATCGCAGGCACGGGTCGCGGGGGCGTGGCTCCGCGACGCGTCCCGTTTCCGCGGGACAGCGCGGATTTCCGCCGCCCGGCGAGGCGGCGCCGGCCGCATCTGTGGGGGGGGGCGCCTCCCCCGATCCACGGATTTGGCGACCGCGCGCCAATCCATGGATCGTCAATCCATGCCTGCGCGCCCCCGATTTTTCATTCCTTTGAAAGGGATGGTGGGCCTGCGCGCAGCAGGCAATGCGCCAGCCCCCCCAGCCATCCCTGTCAAAAACCATGGCAGTGTGAGCGCGAGGCGCCCGCGCATGATCCAGACTTTCTGGTGTAAAGTGCATTATGTATCGTTTCTACGTTTTTGCAAGTGATTGTTGGGGGACGTTGGCGTTGCACGCAGCAGGCGATATGCTGTCCCCCCCTGCCGTCCCTGTCTAAAACCAGTGCAAAGTGATTGCGGGGCGCCCGCGCATGATCCAGAGCAAAGTGCACTCCGTATTGTTTTTCGAAGAGGATGGCGGGGGGGTGTTTGCCTGCGCGCAGCAAGCACCCCACCCGCCGTCTGTGTCAAAAACCACTGCAAAGTGGTCGCGTGGCGCCCGCGCATGCTCCAGATTTGGAGACAACATGTATTTTAGGGGTGGTGGGGGCGTGTGCGCACTGTTCCAGGTTGGCTGCTGGTCGTGCGGGGGAGGGGGTATTTCTTCATAGGGAGCAGAGATCAACCATTCACCGAAGGGGAGCAATGGGTTGTTTTGGAAGCTTTCGTTCCAGCAGCCACCAGCGCTCAGAGAGCTGGTGGGACTGTTTGAGCATGTGAGTCTCAGCTGTCCGTAGCCGTTTTGGCTTACACTCAGTTCACTGCCATTTTGGCGTAAGGTTAGTTCATAGCCATTTTGGCTAAAGGTCGATCAAGTTAGGTCCCAGGGCGTCCAACGAAGGTGCAGTCGGTACGAGTCCTGCCACATGGATGCCACAACGGAGGGCATCGCTGACGCAGCGAGCATCTCTGACGTGCTCGCAGGTCTGACCTCGCCGTGGTCTCTGCAGTCTCCGCGTTTCTGTGTCGAGCATATTCGTCTCAATCTTCACATTCAAGATGGCGCGCAACCCGTGGTCAGCCATGACCTGCTAGGTGACAGTTCTCGGCATGTATTTCGAGTCACTGTTGTGGATGGGCCCGTGCCAGAGGGAGTAGCATTTAGTCTGCTTCGAGGAAGCTGCAAAGATTCCACAGACGGAAGCACGAACTGCAATTGGACGGACGGTAGTTCAGACGGAGATGCGGACGTTGATTTTGATTTCGAGTTCTACACTCATCTGGAAGACCAGGTTGGCGATTACGCATTCGTGGATCTCTACAGTTCTGCAAAGGGGTCGATGAAGGAGCCCATCAGACTTGGGAGTCGGCCTCGCCGGCTCCGAAACATGTGTTCTATACCAGTTGCAGTCCACGAGCTGGACGGACTGGACATCAATTTGTACATATTGCGAGGTATCCGGCTCAACTCATTATCGCGTTTTGCCCGCGAGCGTGTCGGCAGAAGGCGGTTCGAGATTTTGTACGACCCAGCTGATTTTGCCGGATGTTGGCACGAGACTGTAGACATAGTTGTTGACTCGGCACATTTCCACGTTCAGAAAGGCCTGGCCATGGCTCGAATGCCGTATCGAAGGC
>CAUYUJ010020953.1:91803-94303 GCA_963575745.1 Prorocentrum cordatum | reverse complement strand
GAAGGAACAGGAAGGATAAGTAAAGACGATTGGGAACGGAGGGGGGGAGGGGGAGGAGGGAGGAGTTGGGCAAAATAAGAACATGTTCTTCCCTCTTCCCCTCCGCCGATCTCTATTCTTCATCGGTGCATCATCCCCTTCCGCCACCTATCCGGCCGATACCCCACACATGCGAGCCCGTCCATCTTACATGTGAACGACAGTACAGCGTCGACGACTTCCTTTTTTACCGTCGACACTACAGTGGGGACACACGCCAAGAAACACCCCGCTTGCCTCCAGGGTGCCCTGGTTCTGGTTCTGCGGGGCCTATAAAGGCTGGAGGGGGCACCACTGAGGCGCCAAAGCCCGAGGCCTCCTCTGGGCCTGTCCCAGAGGGCCTACGAGGGCCTACGAGGGTGCCCTGTGTTTCTTCAGCCTCGATGGTCTGCGATGGAAAAAGCGTGACGCTCCCATGCCAAACATCGATGGACGCCCTGGGGTCTCAGGCTTGGATTCAGCTCCCGGCGCGCGGGCTCCGCACGTCGGGGGGGGTGAGGAGGAGGAGGAGGGAGGAGGAGGAGGAGGAGGAGGAGGAGGAGGAGGAGGAGGAGGAGAGGAGGAGGAGGGGAGGAGGAGGAGGAGGAGGAGGAGGAGGAGGAGGAGGAGGAGGAGGAGGAGGAGGAGGAGGAGGAGGAGGAGGAGGAGGAGGAGGAGGAGGAGGAGGAGGAGAGGAGGGAGGAGGAAGAGGAGGAGGAGGGAGGAGGAGGAGGGAGGAGGAGGAGGAGGAGGAGGAGGAGGAGGAGGAGGAGGAGGGAGGAGGAGGAGGAGGAGGAGGCGGAGGAGGAGGGAGGGGGGGAGGAGGAGGAGGAGGAGGAGGAGGAGAGGAGGAGGAGGAGGAGGAGGAGGAGGAGGAGGAGGAGGAGGAGGAGGAGAGGAGGGGGAGGGAGGAGGAGGGAGGAGGGAGGAGGGAGGAGGGAGGAGGGAGGAGGGAGGAGGGAGGAGGAGGAGGAGGGAGAGGGGAGGGAGGGAGGAGGGAGGAGGGAGGAGGGAGGAGGGAGGAGGGAGGAGGAGGAGGGGAGGAGGGAGGATGGGGGAGGGAGGAGGGAGGAGGGAGGAGGGAGGAGGGAGGAGGGAGGAGGGAGGGAGGTTAAGATAAGATAAGATAAGACCAATCACGAAGTGATATCCAATTCCAGAGTCTCTTATTGGTGTGCAAGCACGAGCATGACACACGCACACGCGCACGCACACACACAAGCGAGACAATGCAAGCAAGCCAACAATTCCAAGACACATGATTCCACTGCCTGTCGGACATAGGCTAAACGGAGGCGAATCAGACTCGATGCGGCCCTACCAGTCAACAGAAAGGTCAACGGGCAACCCTGCAAGCCATAGTTGCTCCTGCACCTATGGGTCCAAAACAGAATCGTCTTTTCCAACAACCATCTCGCATAATAGAACGGGCAGCTCGTCAAGGCCCCATCCAGAAGTGTATAGCATGGCCCGAACAAAATGCTGGGCGAGAATCGCACTGCAATCAACATTACCATCAGAGAAACGTGAGGCAATAACACAATTGCAATACACAGCGTGTGACCAACACCATGTGTGACATGGGAGGAACAACAACGATTGCAAAGACCAAATGCCCACTGCAGACGTGGCTATTGTTGCTTACAGTTCGCTGGATCGTCCGACGGCGGCGCGATGCCAGGGATCGTCCTCCCAGATCCGTGCGAGCCTGCAGGAACGCTGCCAGCTGAGTCGATCTGCGACCCCCTCGTGCTGCCTGCCCAGCCCGCCACAGCGGCCAGCGGATGGGCAGTCATCCCCCGTAGGGGCCCTTGGGCCGCGCCCTCGGCGCCCGCAGCTGGTCCGCCCAGCGGCACGGCAACCGAGCCGAAGCGGCCGCCCTGCATGGCCCGCAGCACGTCCGTCGCCGTCGACTCCTTTTCCTTCTCGTTCTCCGCCGCCTGCTCGGCCGCGATGGCCTCTGCCCGGCTCTCGGCGACCACCTCTGCGAGCTCCCCGCGAAGGGCACGGACCATGTCGGCGAGGCTGGGCTCCGCCGCGCCCCCCGTCGCCGCCGTGGGCTGGGGCGCGTCGTCAGGCGGTCCCTCCACACGCTCGGCCTGGGACTCACGCTCGATGCCGAGGTCGGCCGCCTCGGAGCCGGCGGCATCCTCCGCAGCGACGTCCGGCGAGGCCGCGGGCGCCAGAGCTGCGGCCAGGGCGGCCCCCAAGCGCGTGGGGGCGCCTCCACGATGGCCGCGCAGCTCGGCGAATGCCGCCAGGAGCCGCTCGACCGTGCGGCACTCGGCGCGGCGATACTGCGCCCGCCGAGCCGCGGCTGACCGGTTGGGGCGACGCCGCCTCGGCTCCTCCATCACGGCCCACGGAGGGATGGAAGGCACGCGGCGGGAGGAGAGAGGGCGGCGCGGGGGGGCGCCGGTGGCGCTGGCTCGCGCCGAGCCCGCAGGGCTCGGGCCGAGCTGGCAGCTAGGGAGGAGGGAGG
>CAUYUJ010020953.1:80874-91703 GCA_963575745.1 Prorocentrum cordatum | reverse complement strand
GGAGGAGGAGGAGGAGGAGGAGGAGGAGGAGGAGGAGGAGGAGGAGGAGGAGGAGGGGCCCCTGCTGTATGTCGTCCATGCTGCAAGGCGCGCGGGCGGGAGTGGGACGGAGCGCACCTCCCGCGCGACAGGCCGAAGTGGTGTCGCTCGCGCCTCGGGCGCCGCGCTCCTCTCTCTCCAGAGAGCTGGGCTCCCGCGGGGGGCGACGCACACTTTTGGTGCCACCCTGTCGACGCGCGAGCGGGCGAAAGATGTAGCTCTCGCCTCGGCGCCGCGCAGACTTCGCCCGAAAGTGGCGTTCCCGCCTCGACGCGGCGCATAGTTTGTCACTCGCCCGCTCTCTGTGCGCAGTTCGCTCGGAAATGCTGTCCAGCGTTGGGGTGGCGCCTGGTTCGTTCGCCGAATCGCGTGCAAGCGACAGCGGCAAGGGGGCCGCGCGAGGGCGGACGAAATGCCGTCCTCGCCCAAGGGCCGCGCAGCTTGAGAGTGAACGGCAGTGCTGCATCAGTGTGGCGCATGCTTCGTCTTCGCCACGCGCATCGGACAATCTGCCGACCCCGCCCGAACCTGCGCTGCCCGCGTTTCCCTTCGCTAAGTCGTCGGAAGCGGGGCCGCGCGCGACCGCCTTTCGTTTGCGAGGTGGCGGCGCGTTCCACTCCTGATGTCAGCTGGTGCCGCAGTTGATTCATATGCTGTGGGAGGGATGATGGCGCCAACATCGCAGAGCGAAACATTTGGATGGGCCAGGATTGCCCTGGATACTTTCGTTCCGGATTTCGGTGTGAATTTCGTTCAGATTCCTTCAGCCAGGAATCAGGATTTAAAACATCCACGTGAAATTCACGCATTTTTTTTCGCTCGCCATTTCGGGGTGTTGCGTTGAGAGAAATCCACGCAGAAGTCCGCGGAAACACGTCGGAAAGGCCAGTGCAATGAGGAGGGAGGGTGGGGAACCGGTGGGGCCCTCTGACTCGCCCGCCCTGGCTACTTCGACCACGCCCCTTCCCCTCTGTCCTTCCTCCCCCCTCTCCCATCTCTCCCCCCGCCCTCCCTGGCCCCCCTGCGCGCTGGCTGCAGGCGATGGAGGCCCCCAAGGGCCCGTTGCCGTCGCCAGAGCAGGCGGAGGCCGAGGCACCCCTTCTCGTCGTCGCCGCCACCGCCGCCGCTGTCGCCGCCGCCGCCGCCGCCGCCGCCGCCGTCGCCACCGCCGCCGCCGCCGCCGCCGTCGTCGTCGTCGTCGTCGTCGTCGTCGTCGTCGTCATCGTCGTCGTCGTCGTCGTCGTCGTCGTCGTCGTCGTCCTCGCTCCTCCCTTCCTCGTCCTTCTTCTCCTCGTCCTTGCTCCTCCCTCCCTCGCTCCCTCCCTCACTCGCCCCTCCTCCGCGCAGGCCGCCATCATGCTCGCCGTCATGAACGAGAAGGCCGAGGAGCGGCAGCGAAACCCGGACCTGGCGCCCCCAGAAGTCCGGGCTCCCCCCCGGATGTCCGGCTTCCCTCCCCCGACCCGTTTTCTGCGTTGAGGCACGGGCACGCGCAGGGCCCTGGCTCCCCCTCTCCTCGTCGATCCTGCTCCTCTTCCCTTCTGCTCTCCTCCTCGATCCTCGCTACCCCTCGATCCCCGATGCTCCTCCCCCTTCTCGACCCTGCCCCCCTCCTCCTCGATTCTCCTCCTCCCGCTTCCTTCCCCCGTGGCCATGGGCTACCGCCTGGCCCGCCCGATCCCGTCCTGGGTGGGGGGGGGGCGGGGGCGGCGTTCCCCAGCGGGCCCGAACGGCGTCTGCCCGCTCTGCCTCGGAGGCGCCGTGCGCTGAGGGGCAGTCGGGTCGGGTCCGCCCCCGCCCGTGGAGCGTTTCTTCGAAAAGGCTTAGACGACCCGTCCTCCCTTCTCCTCTTCCTCCTCCTCCTCCTCCTCCTCCTCCTCCTCCTCCTCCCTCCTCCCCTCCGTCCCTCCCTCCCTCCCCTCCCTCCCCCCTCCCTCCCTCCTCCGTCCCCCTCCTCCTCCTCCTCCCTCCGCCTCTCCTCCCTGCTTCCTCCTCCCTCCCTCCCTCCCGCCCTCCCTCTCCTCCTCTCCTCCTTCCCTCCTGGGTCCCTCCTCCTCCTCCTCCCTCCCTCCTCCTTTTCTCCTCCTCCCTCTCCTCCTCCCTCCTCCTCCCCTCCTCCTCCTCCTCCTCCTCCTCCTCCTCCTCTTCCGTCCTCTCCTCCTCCTCCTCCTCCTCCTCCTCCTCCCTCCTCCTCTCCTCCTCCTCCTCCTCCTCTCCCCCCTCCCTCCTCCCTCCTCCCTCCCTCCCTTCCCCTCCCTCCTCCCTCCTCCTCCTCCTCCCCCTCCTCCTCCCTCCCCTCCTCCCTCCTCCCTCCTCCCTCTTTCCTCCCCCTCCCTTTCCCTCCTCCCTTCCTCCTCCTCCTCCTCCCTCCTCTTCCTCCTACCTACTCCTCCTCCTCTCCTCTCTCTTCCTCCTCCTCCTCCTCCTCCTCCTGCCTCCTGCTCATCCCTCTCATTCCTCCTCCTTACTCCTCCTCCTCCTCCTCCTTTGCCCCCTCCTCCTTCTCTTTCATGCTCCTCCTCCTCTCTTTCCTCTCATACTCTCTCCTCCTCCTCCTCCTCGTCCTCCTCCTCCTCCTCCTCCTCCTCCTCCTCCTCCTCCTCCTCCTCCTCCCCCTCCTCCTCTTACCGCTTACCGATCCTTGCGCATGAATCCTCTAACAGGTAGCGCTGTGGCCGTGCAACTACATGATTACCTCTCTGGGGGGCTCCAGATCATCTGACGGGGGCCACTCTCTTCAAGGGCGCTGATGGCCCTCCCCCTATGTTTGGGGATGGGGTGATTTGCGTTGCATGGTTTCCCAAATCTGCAGAAATTGCTGGCCACGACCCCCCCACAGGTGCGGCACCAGAAGCAACCGCGGCACCTCATGAGCCTGTGGGCTGGGCCAAGCGCAAGTGGTATCCACGGCACGGGGTTCTTAGCCACTGCAGCCTCGGGCATGCTGCAGTGGGGCGCCCGTGACGGGCTTCACAGACAGTTCATCTGGCGCCAGTTAGAACTCGGTGCCCAGAGGTGACTGCGCCAGCTTCAAGCTCTTCCTTCCGACCCTCCGCCCGAGCCTTGGCCTCATGCTGCCTATCTTGCCTCGATGCGGCTCCGTGAATATGTGGGGCATGCTCCGCTATGTGGGCCGCCATTCGGATAAAATGTGAGTGCACTGCAATGGCAAGGTCATCAATCCGTACGACAGCCTGGATGCCTTCTGCAGGCAACTGGGCTGAGCGGGCACCTTCCTCAGAAATATTGTCGGCCAGCTGATTGGCCAACCCATGCTGCGGAGGGACTCCCACTTGCTGCGCCTGCTCTACTGACAATTGGGATTTGATATTAATGGCCTCTATCTGCCGATCTCCTGCCGCACTCGAACATTCTTCCCACAGTCTACGATTGTTGTCGTGACTGGCCCTGGGTCCCTTAGAGATTCCCGAGACCACACTCTGAGCGTCAACTGCTAGAACCAGTGGGCCCTCGGTCATGCGAACTGCGTTGGTGGCGGCCGTGAGCTCTGCTATTGGGACGGTCTGCTTCCAGTGGTTCACTGGGCCATACACCCAAGCCACGAGCTCCCATCCTTTAATTACTGCAAAGCCCCAGCCACAACGACGCAGGCGAACATCTTCATGATACTTGCCTCTAGACCCATCCGTCGCGACCACAGTGCAGGCCCCTAACGGGCACTGGAGGTTCTCCAAGAGGGTCCCTCCTAGCACAACTGGCCCCTGTACAGGCCTGGTGACATGCTGGTAGGTCCAGAGCGCAGGAACCAGGCCTCTGAGCCAGAAACACGGGGCCTCGTCTGCTTCTTGCTGGGCCTGGAAATCGAGCTCTCGGGGTAGCCCTACTATCTGAGCGTTGGCAGGACATCCCCAACACTGATGAAACAACGTTTCCTGTGAGGCAAGACATCTGGGGCAAGCTGGGCTGGTCCAGGTAGGCCTACAGGGTGTGCAGGGCGCCTCAGGCTCCATTGCGGGCAACTCGGGGGGGCCCTCCCAAGCCTGTACGTCCTCCTTCTGGGCCTGTTTCAGCATATCTTCAAAGTCGAACACCTCCCCTCCCTCCTCGTGGCCATGCTGGTGGTCCTCGGGGAGGCTGGTGGGGAGGTTGTTCTTCTCTGGCCTATTGGGGTGGAGCTTGGGGGGGCCTCACCGCCCCGTCACCAAATCTGCGACTGGCTGGCCATAGCGCTCCTGTCATGATCATTCGAAAGACTCCAAGCTCGTCATACTTGGCTTCTTTTTGTTAGAGACGCATTCGAGCCTGATTGGTGTACGACTCTGGGCCAAACTCAAGCTCTTTGCCTTTGTAGTGCTCGGCCGCTGCAAGCCAAGCCTGCTGGTCTAAAGCACCATAGCATTCGTATTCGAACACGCGCTCGGGATCATCCTTCTCTAGGTCTATGTCTTCCCCATCTCAAAGCCAGGGAGACTATGAGGAGAAACCTAGATCTTGCAGGGCGGCAACTGTGGCTGTGAGTGTGCCCTTGACTTGGCTCCATTTACTGTTAGCTGTCTGCAGCGCTGTCCAGGCCTTCTTCCATGCTATCTCGAGCGCCTGCCTGCGATCCTCCGTGAGTCGCGGCAGGAACGCCAGCCATTCTTCAAACAGTCGCAACCTGCCGAAAACCATTGGGTCCTGATGTGCCGAAGGGAAGGTAACACGAATCGTGGTAGTCGCGCATTCACCTTTCGGCCAATCATCCCTGATATCTGTGCTCTCAGCTTCAGCAGCACTGCGGGGGCTAAGCCTTGGGCCTTCAGCCCCCAGGCTGCCTGCGGGATGTAACCAGTCTTGGCCAGGCTGATGGCGTTCCTTGCTGTCTTGACAACTCGCTTGATCAGCGCGCCTCGGGCGGCACTGGCCTGCTGTCGCTTTTTGCCACTGATCGTGACCCTGCGATGAGACGTACCGTCCACTCCGAGGTCCTTGACGAATCGATTGGCCTTAAGTGTGGCCCCGACCTCCAGCAGCCTGGCTTGGACAGCCTTGGCTGTGCGGGGTGGGTTGGAGACTGGCGTACTCTTGACCGATGTGCGCCTCCTCCTCCTCTCCTCTCCTCCTCCTCCCTCTCCCCTCCTCCTCCTCCTCCCTCCCCCTCCTCCTCCTCCTCCTCCTCCCTCCTCCTCCTCCTCCTCCTCCTCCTCCTCCTCCTCCTCCTCCTCCTCCTCCTCCTCCTCCTCCTCCTCCTCCTCGGGTCGCCCACGGCCCCGGGGGGAAACCGTGCAAGGCGGGTCGGGTCCGCCCCCGCCCGGGTGGCCAGCCTCTGCCCCCGACCCGCTCCCGGCGGCCCCCGGGCCTGTGGGCCCTTGGTAGGGCCTCCGCCGGAGGCCGCAGGGCCGGGTCGGATCGGGAGGGCCCGTGCGCCCGAGCGCGTGGGTTAAGGATTGCAAAAAAACCTTGAACGAAGGATTGAACAAAAAACAGTCCCTCGTTTGAACGAAGGATAGCAAAAAAAAACCCTTCGTTCAAGGATTGCAATCCTTCGTTCAAGGATTGCAATCCTTCGGGCCAGTCCCTCTACAGGGGGATTTTCGACGAAAGATAAAGAATATACCCTAGAGATGGCCAAAAAATAGTCCAAACATAGTCTGGGGACTATTTTTTGAGTATTTTTTGGCCTTTCTGGGGTATTCTTGGGGTATTTTTCATTTTTCGTCGAAGATCCCCCTGCAGGGGGACACGCCCGACATAATGCGTGGGGCGGGAGAAGCGAGCGGTGAGCCCTGCGCCTCGACGCCTTGGCATCGCTCAGACGTGTGCGTCTGCCTCTGCGAGGACCGTCGAGGAGCAGCCTGGATCCTCTTGCGACGAATCAGCGCACGGAGCCGACAACTAACGCACGGGGAGCGGACGTCCGAGCGACGGCAAGGGGCGCGGGGGGCAGCGACCGGGAGTGCAGCAACGGGGGACCCTCTGCAGCGGCGGAGGCATTTGTCTCCTACCAGGGCTCGCGACCACCCAGAAATATCACGCAGGCCCCAGAGGCCGACCACGGCCGAGTCCCCAAGACCGAACACGGCCAAGACGCTCCAATTTTTTCGATGCGTGGGCCCCCCGAGGTCTGGGCCTCTTGGGCCGGTTTCTCACCCCGAGTCGTCTGTTGACGGCCTTCTGGGGCCCGTCGAGGTCTCCTGGGGGCCGACAGTGGACCCAAGTTGGCCGCTTCAGTTTTTTTCGGAGCATCGGATCTGGGGAGCCTGCAGCCGTGATCTTTCGGGGACGATATCTTGCGTAGTTTGACAATCTTGACTTCTTTTAGAGTGTTTTTGGTTCTTCGTCCAAAATCCGCCTGTAGGGGGACATGCCCGACCTAAGCGGTTTTTTTTTTTTTTTTTTTTTTTCTCCACGTTCCCTCGTCCAGCTGGACGGGCGTTCTTTTGTCCGAGTCCCCTCTCGGCACGAGTCGGGGGCGTGTCCTGGAGGGCACGGGGCCCCGAGTTGTTTTTCTTTTGCTGGCCGTCCTTGCGTCGAGGGAGGAAGAACATCACCCGGACCCGACAAGCGGCGCTTGCTCAACGGCTCGGGGGTGGACAGAACCCCCACCCTGACACGTCGAGCGGTGAATTGTCCGTTCTCGGTTCTCGAGAGTGCGCCGCGGCCGTGAGTTTCCAGGCTTGCGCCCGCCAGGCTTGGGCCCGAGGTCGATTTCACTAAACCACGTTTTACGAAAGGGGGTTCTGTCCATCCCCGAACGGCCGTGGGCGTTTACTAAACAGCCTTGCCCTGTTCGATTGCTTCTTTGGGTGCGCTTACTAAACGACCTCGCTTGTCGGGGTGGTTAGTCTGGGGGTTGATTTTTTGCCCCCTATTTCGGGTAATCGTTGTCTTCCCCGTGCCCCAAGAACGCCACCAAGGAGCTCAGGATGCAGACGTGGCCGTTGGGCAAACCCGAACGGGTCTGGGACCCGTTTTCTCCTTGCCACGGGGTCCACGAGGAGGGGACGACGAACCTCGAGGCTTGAAGTTTTGTTTGGACGTCGTCAGGCGTTTTGGGCTCCTCGGATCTTCGGGGCCGAGAAGGTGGTGGGTAGCGGTCTTTTCCTGGAGCTGGCGCGTGAACCTCGCTTGGGGGAGAAACAGTGGCAGGGTGGTGGCAAGGCGACGCTCAACGGAGCACGCCCACACCGAAGTCTTGTCGGTGAAGCCCTCGAATGAGACCAAGAGCTTTCAGGGATGGGAGCCCTCGAACTTGGCAAGGCAGGTGTTTACAAGGGTGGAGAGGTCCTGCACCGCCATCTGGGGGCCCCTTTGGCCCGACTGGGCGGCGTTTCGGGCAGCCCCCGGGAGAAGGAGGAGGAGGAGGAGGAGCAGGAGCAGGAGGAGGAGGAGGAGGAGGAGGAGGAGGAGGAGGAGGAGGAGGAGGAGGAGGAGAAGGAAGGAGGAGGAGGAGGAGGAGGAGGAGGAGGAGGGGTGTCGTGGACTCCTCCGGAGACGCTCCTCGCTCCGCCGAGAGAGCCAGCCCCGGGGACACGGCCGAGGCGTCCGGGCCCCCCCCCCCCATCGAAGCAGTCCATTCGCCAGAGGTCCGGGTTGTGCCTTCCCCCCGCTCACCTCACAAGTGTGATACACTGCCGTGACAAAAGTATTATGCGGTCTTCATTCAACATGACTCAAGACTGGCGGAGTAAACGGAGTGGGCGGAGTAGAAATTACTCCGCGTGGACATGCAGCCCGTCCCATTTTTCATATAGGAATGGGCGGAGTAATTTCCGATCCTGTTTTGAGATAACAATGTTATTAATTTGAGGTGGACGAATTACTCCGCGGGATCGCGGAGGACGCATGCCAATGTTAGGAATCTTCAGAGGGATAGGATGTTCCAACATATCATAAAGCCGCGTAATCTTTTGCCACGGCGGTGTAAATAAACATTTTTTTGCAAACCATTATAAAAACATGATTTTTTTATCACGCTGTTTTTTATCACACCTGTTATTTCAAGCATTCCTGTTGTTTGCCACACCCATTCCGTTTTGGCCAGGGGTCCAAGCGCTGGGCTGCCTGGTTTTGCTCGACTGCCCGCTGGCCGATGCCGTCTGGGCCCGCCCGCCAAGGCCAAGGCGGCCCACAAACTTCATTCGGACGATCCGAGGTGGTCCGAGACGGCGAGCTGAAGCCCCATGACAGCCCAAGGTCGTCTGAAGCAGTCCAAGAGTCACCACTCACCAAACCACCCCAACCCAACCCGAAGGCTTTGATTTGCTCTTCGTTTTCAGTGGGGGGGGTCGGAGAACACTGAAAAAACACATGGAACCCGTACCCCCCCCCAACCCGAAATTCGGGTCAAATTCGGGTCTTCGGGTTGGGTTGGGGTGGTCTGGTAGGTAGTCAAAGGGACCCCCTAAGCCGCTCCAAAAGTGCCGCAAGAGTACCTCCAAGACAACGTCATGTGGCCAGACATTATGTTCTCACCAGTTTTTGTTTGTTTGTTCGTTTGTGTGTGTGTGTATGTATGTATGTATGTGTGTGTGTGTGTTTCTTATGATCTTCGAGTCTCTGCCTTCCTGACTCCGAAATCCCCATGACTGCCCAAGAGGCCCTACAGACCAGAATAGGGTCGAGAGCCCCCACACAGTTCGCGAGGTCCCCAAGACACATGCCCCTGAAAGGGCCCCACGAGAGTCCCAGGAGGGCAAGAAGAGGAGGATGAGAAGGAGGAGGAGGACAGGGAGGAGGAGGAGGAGGAGGAGGAGGAGGAGGAGGAGGAGGAGGAGGAGGAGGAGGAGGAGGAGGAGGAGGAGGAGGAGGAGGAGGAAGGAGGCGGAGGAGGAGACGGGGGAGGCGGAGGAGGCGGAGGAGGGAGGGGAGGATGAGGGGGAGGAGGAGGATGAGGAGCGTCTGGACCTTATGATGTTCCGATGTGACGACGACGACGAAGACGACGACGACCACCACCACCCACCACCAGCACCAGCACCAGCACCACTAGCACCACCAGCCACCACCGCCACCCCACCCACCACCACTACACACCACCACCACCACGCCACCACCACCACCACCACCACCACCACCACGACGACGACGACCACGACGACGACGACGACGACGACGACGACGACGACGACGACGACGACGACGACGACGACGACGACTAGTCATTTGGCCCGGCCTCTCTAGGAGTGCATGCTGCTTTTGTCGGACGAAGGCTTCCTCGGCATCAACGCGATGGACAGGCCTGGCGAGCGGGCTCGGAGGAGGAGCGGGGGGGAGGGCCGTCATCGGCCTCCCTTGCCAGCCTGAGGCCTATCCTTATCCCAGATTTCTGAATCCCCAGTTTCTGATTGTGCATCGCTAAGATTGTCATCGCCTTGGGCTTGTCGATCTTAGGAGCAGGGATGAGCTCTGGGCTGGTCATTCCCAGGGCTTCGGGATCATAGAGCGCTTGTGGAGTTTTGGTCTCCCCCACTTCCTTTGAGAGGAGGTGGGGTGAAGTTTCGGACCCCCCCTCCCCCCTCCCACCCCTTCTTTTGTTTTGCGATGGTTATGCCGATGCTGCTGCTGCTTGTGATGATCATGATAATCATGCTGGATAATGATGACGATGACGATGACGATGACGATGGCGATGACGATGACGACGACGACGACGACGACGACGACGACGACCACGACGACGACGACGACGATGATGATGATAATGATGATGATGATGATTATGATGATGATGATGATGATGCTGATGCTGATGCTGATGCTGATGCTGATGATGATGATGATGATGATGATGATGATGAGGATGATGATGGTGGTGATGATGATACTGACGATTATTATCCAAATAGACTTGCCCTGTAGGAGTCCCAGCTCAAACCCTACTAATTGGTTCGTTACCCCCTAATTTCTATGCCCCCCTAGTTCCTATGGCTATGCCTTATACCTATGCCTATGCATCCCCCTAACTCCTATGCCTACGCCTATGCCTATGCCTGCTTGCATGCTTGCTTGCTTGCTTGCTTGCGCGCTCGCACGCTTGCTTGCTCGCTCGCTTGCTTGCTTGCGCGCTTGCACGCTTGCTTGCTTGCTTGCTTGCTTGCTTGCTTGCTTGCTTGCTTGCGCGCTTGCTTGCTTGCTGGGTTGCGGATTCCAAGCATACTTTATTCTTCTGGTTCCTTGATTTGAGTCATCTAATCTATTTGGAGTTAACGCTGGCTGATCTGATGATGACGATGATGCTGCTGATGATGATGACGACGATGCCGCTGCTGCTGATGATGATGTGCTTCTGCTGGTGATGGTGAGGATGATGATGTTGACTCAAATCACGACGACGATGATGATGATGGACATGGTGATGAGTATCATGGGAATGTTGATGATGATGGCGATGATGATGCTGCTGCTGCTGATGATGATTATGATGATGATGGGTAATGATGAAGCTGACGATGAGGACTGATTGGTGATGATGGTGATGATCATGCTCCCCAATCAGAGCTTGCCTCTGTAGGGGTCCTAGCGGATTCATATGGCTAGATGAGGTTAGCCACCGGTTTCAACGGCCCGCCCGTGTGCCCGGGTGCCTTATAGCCCTATAGCCCTACAGCCTTATAGCCCTATGGCCCTATAACCTTATAGCCCTGTGGCCCCATAGTCCAATAGCCCTGTTGCCCTATAGCCCAATAGCCCTATAGACCTATAGCCCTATAGCCCTATAGCCTTATAGCCCTACAGCCCTATTTCCCGAGAACCCTGTAGCCCTGTAGCCCTGTAGCCCTATAGCCCTATAGCCCTATAGCTTTATAGCCCTATAGCCCTATAGCCCAATAGCCCCTAAGGTCCTATCG
>CAUYUJ010020953.1:73374-75874 GCA_963575745.1 Prorocentrum cordatum | reverse complement strand
TGCATCCTTGCGGCGCATTCTTATGAATTTTTGTACGTTTTGATTGTAGGGGCAGGGGGCAAGGCTTAGAAGCACCCCTGCCTCTTGGAAGGCGCGGTCCCTGCCTGTATATTCGACTACACCTAAGAGTGACCCTTCGCCAGAATGACCGTTGGCGCGGACCCGCTGGAGTCCCCCGATCGCCGAACGCGATGCGAATTCTTGACGCTTCGCGTGTGCCCACCAGCTTTGCGTCCGCGGCCCGTTCGCGACCTCCCGCCGCTGGCGCTTCCGCCTGCGGCTGTAAAAAAAAGTGTGCCCACCAGCGTTCCCCCGACACTCTGGGTCAGGCAGTCAAGGTTCGGACTCCGCGACTGGGTCGACGTCTCCGTGCATTGGTCGGTGGCTCATGTCCGATCGCGCCCAGGAGTCCAAGTGAATGAGGCTTTCCCGGCTACCCCTCTTCTGCCCGCGCGTTTCTTCCTCTCTCGCCTCCTCGTAGTGGTGAGCGGTGCGGCGTTACACGTGCCCACAGTGCTGCCACTGTACTGCTGGGCCCTAGCCTGTGCTCTCTGGACTGTACGGTTTCAGCTGGCGCCACTGTGCGACTTCTCCTCCGTCTACTCCAGTCTGGTGCTTGCGTCCCCGTTCTCGGGTCGCTCGCATCTTAATGGGGGGCATTTTGCTTCTTGCAGGTGCACTTGTTGCGTCGGCCTAGGCGCCGTCGTAACCAATTATCTCGCCCTGTGCCCCAGCCGTCCGCCCGGCTTCCTGGACTTTTCCTTGGAGCCGCCAATCAAAAAGCGTATGCCCACCAGCGCCGTTTTGGCTGCGCTTACTTTCTGGTCACCACGGGGATTTCCAACGCCACCGGGTTTGAGAGTATCGGTTCTGGCTCTCCTTCTGAGTGGCTGCCAGCTCGCTCGCTTCGATTGATTTTTTTCCTGCTGCCTAGTCGCGGCCCGACTAGGGTTCGGGCGGCTTTCGACCCGCCTCGCGAGCCTGTTGATCAAAAATATGCCCGCCAGCATGGATCCATCTGGTCGGGTACCGCGCAGAGCAGCAAAGCCGCTGGTGGGTGGGTTCGACGCCGCTGGCGCAACATAGGCGCCAACCCACTGACGCCAGCCGACCGCCGCGCGCACGACGGCAGTCAGACGTACAAGACGCCCACGCATCTGGAAGCACAAGGCAAGACCGAAGACAGCCGCGACTTCATCAAAAAGATGCGAGCTCGGCGCTATCAGCGAGGTGTGGCACTGGTGGGCAGAACGGCTCCAACTGCGCCCTGGTTTCGCTTCTAAGGATCCATATGGGCAGACCCAGGATGCCTGCGATGAATTTCTGGACGCCTGGCGACAATGCGGCTACGATGCCTGCGCACTCAGCCACCACCTCGGGCTCAACGTCAACTTAGAGCACACACGACAGGAGCACTTGACGAACGACTGGGGCAGCGCCAGGCGATCAGGCAAGGGACAAGACAAGGAGCAGCGGCAAACAGGGCAAACGCAGCCACGATGGGCCCCTCTCAGAGAAAACGCACCGTCTGTAGGCCCCCTCGACCGCACGCTCTGCCACATCCCACTGCGCCTCCCACCACACGTCCCGCCTGGGGTATCCACTTGTTGCAGTTGCAGCGATCAGCTGCCGTCTGCTCCCGCCCCCCCCCGCCTCCCCCCCCTTCTCTTCGCCGAAGGTCCACCTGCGCCTGCTTCCTCGGTGCATGCCCCCGTGGGTTGGGGCTGCACATCGCCTGGGGAACGCCTCTGCCGGAGGTAATCACTGCATCCTTTCTCTGTGCATTTGCAGCGATCAGCTGCCGCTCCCATTCCTCGTGTTCTACGCGTTTGCAGCGATCAGCCGCCTGTCCTACGTCTCGGTCTGGGGAACCGTTCAGCAGGCCTCATATGAACTGCTGGACCCGCTGCTGGATCTGTCACTGGCTGCTGGCGCGCCCCCAGTGCGCTGGCGGTCTCGCGCCCCCTTCGTTTCCTCTACCTCGTGATGGCCGCAAGGGTTCACGACAGCAGGGTTCGACATGGACTTGCTCCTGACCCCGCCAGGGTACCCTCACCCGCTCAAGGCGTTCACGGTCTACCTGGCGAAGTTTTTTGCGGGCCGTCGGCCGCGTCGCTGGCCTCCCGCCGCTCCGCGCACGGGGTACCCGCTGTGGTAGCGCTCTGCGCTCTTGCACGGCTTCGTCGTACTGGTCATTCCATTGCCTCCGGGTCTTGGCGCGCGGGGCGCCCTGATGGCTGGTCGCGTTGTTTGGCCGCCACTTCATGTTTCCCGTCCTGGGGCATCGCTGGTCGTTTACTTTTACGCGAAGGGGTCGCGCATTTGAAGTTCGTGCTTCTCGTGGTTTGCATTGCCCTGTTGAACGCACCCCCTGACGGTCTTCGTTCTGGTCCTCCCCTACGCGGAGTTGAACACTCGCCCTCGCGGGGCCCTGCGGTCGTTTTCCTTTCGGCCTCGCTTGGTCCTCCCGTCAAGTCTTACCTGTTCGGCAAGTTTGCGG
>CAUYUJ010020953.1:50874-68374 GCA_963575745.1 Prorocentrum cordatum | reverse complement strand
GGACAAGGGGAGGGGAGGGGGGATGGGAGGGCAAAGGGGAAGAGACTTAACATATAGGTATGATATACGTAGCACCCCGCAGTTGCGGATAAGAGTGAGGGGGCGGCGGGGACTTTTGCAGTCTGCGAGGTTTTGAAAAAGCCCGCCGCAGGCGCAAAAATTTCAAGCTATACAACGAACCCGCTGCAGGCGCCGATTTTCTGTAAAACAATGTAGGTGGGTCGCGGGTTGGATCGCAGGTGGTTCGCGGGTGGGTCGACGGTGGGTCGCGGGTGGGTCGTGGTCCAGGTCGCGGGCGGGTCGTGGGTGGGTCGCGGGTGGGTCGCGGGTGGGTCGCAGGTGGGGGTCGCGGGGTGGGTTGCGGGTGGGTCGCGGGCCAGGTCGCGGGGGGGACGACGACAACAAACAAGT
Source organism: Prorocentrum cordatum (assembly GCA_963575745.1). Taxonomy (NCBI): domain Eukaryota; class Dinophyceae; order Prorocentrales; family Prorocentraceae; genus Prorocentrum; species Prorocentrum cordatum. The sequence continues at coordinate 67,963 of CAUYUJ010020953.1, read as the reverse complement.
ACAACAGCAACAACAACAACAACGCAACAAACATAACCCTCACCACGGATCCGCCCTTAAGCCACGCACCCAGGGACAATGAATGACCGTTCGGCCCCCTCATTCTCATATACGTGTATATGTAAATTTGTATACGTATGCGTGTAAATATATGTATATGCGTATGGCTAGGCATATGTATATGTATACGTATTTGTATATGTATATGTATTTGTATTTGTGTATGTATTATTTTATGTACATGTTCAGGTATACGTACATGTATGTGTACGTGCATATGTATATGAATATGTGAATATATTTTACCTATATGACCACCCTGCGGGTGATAAAGAGGTGAGGGGGGAGGGGGAACCAACGTCTCACTCAATCGATCTCGCTATCGATCTCACAATCGATCTCACATTCGATCTCGCTATCGATCTCACTATCGATCTCACAATCGATCTCACAATCGATCTCACATTCGGTCTCACATTCGGTCTCTCTGTCGATCTCACTGTCGATCTCACAATCGATCTCACAGTCGATCTCACATTCGGTCTCACATTCGGTCTCACCATCGATCTCACCATCGATCTCACAATCAATATCACAATCGATCTCACATTCGGTTTCACATTCGGTCTCACTATCGATCTCACAATCGATCTCACTATCGATCTCACAATCGATCTCACATCCGGTTTCACTATCGATATCACAATCGATCTCACAATCGACGTCATCATCATCATCATCATCATCGCCATCATCATCATCATCATCATCATCATCATCATCAACGTCAACATCATCATCATCCTCATCATCGCCATAATCAACATCATCATCATCATCACCATCATCATCATCATCACCCTCATCATCATCATAATCATCATCATAATCATCATCAACATCATCATCGGGACACCGACGGGACACCGACGGGACACCGGCGGGACACCAGCGGGACACCGCGCCGCACCGGCCGCCCGGAAGAGAAACATTTGGTCCGGCCGCGCCTCAGCCACACGGGACACCAGCGGGACACCGGCAGGACACCGCGCGCCACCGGCCGCCCGGCAGGGAAACATTTGGTCAGGCCGCGCCTCAGCCACAGGAGAACCGACGGAACACCAGCGGGACACCGGCGGGACACCGCGCGCCACCGGCCGCCCGGAAGGGAAACATTTGGTCCGGCCGCGCCTCAGCCACAGGAGACTTTTTTCGCCCGCCCACGCAGCTTCGCCTCGCCCGCACGCACGGCACGCACGAACACGAAACCGACATCGATTTCCCGGTAGGGGGGCTCTCCGTTCCACTTCGATCTCACCCCCTCACCTCCGATTGTGTATTACAGTGTCTTCCCAATCTCATTCGTTATTCGCGAAGTATGGCATGCAGTGTGATGCCTGTTCTTCTCCGATGCCGTGTAGGCTCAGAGTGCTTGCAGGATCGCGCATGTACCGACAGGAAAACTTGGCAGTGGAGCCGCGAGGAGCTCCAGCGGGCTTTGATTCACGGCAGGCAGCGGGCTTTGATTCTACGGCAGGAATCCGTTGAGGCAGCGGGCTTTGATTCGCGGCAGGGTTTCGTTGAGGCCAGGGGTTTTGATCTCCAACAGTGGCGATGATGACGTATGGAGGAACCTATCAGATGTTTGCTGAAGGATATTCGGATGCACGGCTCTCTCAGCGGGTTTCAAGATGAGTTTGAGAGCTTCTTCTTCGCTCTATAGGCTGAAGTTACGGAGATGGACTGGAGACGCCTCTTCGACGCAGCGGTCGCGCACGATGGGCCCATCAAGATGGATAACATCACGAATGCAGAAGTCAAAGAGCTCTCGCACAATCTTGGCACGTTTTTTGCGATGAAGATGCGAGGCAAAACTCAGGCGATGGCCAAGCTGGCTGGTGCAGGAAATGGTCCGAGGCTCTACGGCAAATCTACTCAGGCTATCGCCCTCAAGGCGGCGCGTCGGAGCGCGGCTTGCTCGCGACCGTCGTCCAGCCGAAGTGGTGGACAAGCGACGCGATCACTCTTCGCGAAGCTTCGAGGAAGTGCCCCATGAGTGGGGCCATCTTGTCGCGCAGTATGAGCTGGCGCCCCGCGATGAGATCTCGGAGAGACTCAAGTGTGCGACCATCGTCGGGCACGCGCCGCCAGCCGACAGGAAGGTCCTCGAGGGCGCGACTCAGGAAATTAGAGAGAAATATCCGGTGATGAGGGCTAGGATTCGCGGGCACTACTTGGAGAAGAACGCGAGGGCCTTCGTTCCGATGCCCCCGGAGCTCAGCGGTGCGACCTCAGGCTCGTTGCCGACGCAGGTCGACGCGAGCGGCTTCGACAAGCCTCGTTGCGCAATCTGTGGGGAGTTCGGCCACTCCGCGGATCAGCGATGGTTCACAGGGAGAGGGGCCCCCGAGGGAGGCGCTTCCATGGGGGGCCCGAGGGGGCAATCCAAGGGCGGGCCCAAAGGGCCAGGCTGGAACAGGTAGAAATGGTGATCAATACAAGACTTGCCACTGCTGTAAGAAGAAGGGTCGCATCGAGGCTAATTCATTCGAGCTCAGGAAGGGCTGCGGGGCCGAGAAGGGGAGAATGGCAGCGTCAATCTCGTCGGGGAGCAGGGCGCTGCCGAGGTCTACGCTGTGGTCGAGGCCAGTGACGTCGACGGTTCCGACGAGTGCAGGCTGTGCATGTCGCTGGAGGCCTTCGGCGAGGAGGTGGGCTGCGATTTCCACGACTCGGTCGACGACCAGGTTGGCTGCGATTTCCACGACTTGGTCGACGACCGGGTGGGCTACGACTTCCACGGTTCGGTCGGTGACCACGTGGACTCCGAATTTCGCGACTCGGTCGGCGACCAGCTGGAGAGCGAGTTTCTGGGCCATTCTGGCGACGAGGTAGTGGTGGCCACCAGCGGTGGCAAGGTTGCCAGCGCAGGGCCTGACGTCGACAGCATCCTGATGCTGGACGGCGGGAGTGATGGGCGCTGCGCGAGACCTGGCCGCGCCAGGAACAACGAGGTGAACGAGGCGACCATCGAGCTGATCGCCGCGCAGAAGGTGTCTCTCGACGGCGAGGCTGCGGTTCCCTTTGCCGTGGGAGGTCAGGCAGCCTGCCGGGCGACTTTCCAGATTGGGCCCTTCGCACGCAACGCGTTCAGCACTTGCTACGACGCGGGCTTCGACGCAAGCTACTCGCGCGAGGATCGGTGCTATGTCGGCTGCACCAGGCCCGACGGTCAGTGCGCGAAGGTCCCGATGGCCCACCGGAAGAATGCGATCGGCCGGCGTGCTCGCGAGCGCGCGCAAGGACAAGGAGGGCGCCGAGCGCGAGGTCAGAAAGGAGAAGCGCTTGATGAAGATCGGCGTCGTCGCGACCAACGAGGGCGCGGGGGTGGGGGGCGAGGGGGCCGCCCTTCCAGACGGGGCAGCAGTGCCTGTGCCTATGGCAGAGGGCGCTGGCGGGGCTTCGTCTGGGTCTGGCGGCGCGGCCCCCGAGGCGGCCCCCCCGCCAGCAGCTGCGCCTGTGGGGGCTTTTGTGGGGGGCCCGGCAGGAGCTGAGTTGGGGCCGGGCTCTCGAGTTGACATGCTTTGAGCTCGCCTGAAGGAGCTGGGCGCGGCGATCTACGGCGCGAAGGGGCAGCCGTGGAGTCGGCTTAAGCATGCAGGGCTCGATCGCAAGCAGGACCTCGATTTCGAGGGGGCGGTCGGGGGGCGATATCAGCAGCAGGTCGACGGCCGGCCAGTGGTGGGGGCGAGGGCCATCGAGGCGCCCTGCGCCCCGACGGAGATCGAGAGGGAGCAGCGCGAAGCCTATGGCCACGCGGTGTTCAAGAAGTGGTGCCCCGCGTGTGTGTTCGGCATGGGCCTCGAGGGCCGGCGCGTCGAGCGGCTGATCTACGGCGGCGACGTCGGGGAGTGGCTGATCTTCTTCGACTGGGCTTTCAACGCGACGAGGGATGCCGAGAACGTCTGCGACGGGGCCGACCGAGGCCTTGGCGCGCCCCTGGCGGCCGCTGACCGCCGCGCGCGGTGTCTCTTCGGCGGCGCGCTGTGGAGCGAGGCCGCGGGCGACTACGAGGCCAAGCAGCTCGCGAGGTTAATGGAGAAATTGGCTTGCCAGAGGCCAGAGCTCAGGTGCGACGCCGAGCCAGCGGCGAAGGCGCTGCGGGACGAGGTCGTCGCCGCGAGGGGCGATGGGGGGCTCGGGGCCGGGGTCTCGCAGGGGCGCGCGCGGGACATCAAGTCGACGGGCTTCGTCGAGGAGCGCGTTCGGCGGTGGCGCGGGCGCCTGATAGCGAACGGGGTCCAGGTCGAGAGGAATTGCGGCATCGAGCTTGCGCCTCGCCCCCCCCGCTGGCCGTTCTTCGCCCGCCGTGCGTCGAACGCGACGAACTTGTTCGGCGGGGGCGCGGGCGGCTACGCGGCGAATTTCGCGGTCTACGGCGGGAGCTATACGGGCGCGGTGGCGCCATTCGCCGAGGCGGTGATGGCGGGGGCCCTTGTCTCCGCGACGGGCCAGCGGCGCTCGATGGGCGGCGTCGCCCCTAGACTCACCAGGGCGGGCGCGGCCTTGGCGAAGTGGATTTGTTGGTCGGCAAGACGAGCGCCAATGGCGAGCGCTTTGTCCTCGCGTTGGCTGGGAAGGTGACCTGCAGGGCCGTTTGCAGGATGCCGGGGGGGAAGCGCCGCGACTAGGAGCTGCTCTTGAAGGTCTGCTGCGGGCCCTGGAAGGACCAGCTCGCTTCCGCCCCCCGCTCCCCGCCGCGGGCAGCGGCAAGGGGGGGGTCGTGCCGGCGCCGCTGGAGGCTCCGGAGAAGGAGCCCGATGGGGGCAGTCCCAGGGGCCTCGAACCCAGAGCCAGGGGCAGCACCTCCAGGGGCCCCGGCTCCAGGAGCTCAATCTGAGGCCCCGATCCCAGGAGCTCGGCCAGGGGCCCCGAAGTTCAGGCCGCGGGCTTCAGGCAGGTCGGCGGGGGCTCGGGCAGCGGATCCTCGAGCGGACCATAGGCAGCAACGCCCGTCGACCTCGAGGGGGCCAGCGGCAGCAGCGGGCGCGGCGTTGCAATGCCGACCGCGCCGAGTGCGCCAACCAGGCCGAGGTCTCCCGGCGGCGCCGACCACGGGCCTGGAGGAAAGAGGCTGCGCGTCGACGATTCGATCGTCGGCGCCGTCGGGGACATCAGCAAGCAGTTGGACTACGAGACGCTGCTGACGGCCGAGGAGCTCACGCGCTGGGGCACCGGCGGCTTTCGCATGGAGGAGGCGGCGCTGACCGTCGACATCGGCCTGAAGCTTTTCGACGAGTTCGGCATTTACTCGGTCCACCTCGGACCGCCGCCGATGGCAACGGCAAGGTTGATGCCGAGTGGGAGAAGAAGGGCCGCGCAGGGGTCCTCCAGTGCAGGCTCGTGAGCAGGGGGTTTGCCTGGCTCGAGGAGCGCGACGACCCGTTCGCGCCTGGGTCCACATCGCTGACCAGTCGCGTCGTTGACTTTTTCGGCTTCAAGGGCGACGACGACCCAGAGGGCCCGCTCGTGATGGCCGTCGGCGACGTCGCCAGTACGCGATATCAGGTGCCCGAGAAGGAGGAGTTCTGCTGCGACCCCTCGCGCGAGTGGCTTGCGGCGAGGGCCGAGGCAGGCCCTGGCGTGGATGTCGTTTGGGAGCTGGTCAAGCGGCTTCCCGGCAGAAGGGCGGCGAGCCGAGAGTGGGCCGGCTTCGCTGCCGACCAGATCGTGGACTGCGCGTTCGAGCGGAGCGAGGCCTGCCCGCAGCTTTACAGGAATACGATGGCTCGGCTGAGCTTGGAGTTGCACATGTGCGACTTTTTTTGCGCAGGCCGCAAGAGCGATATGGGGGGCTTTCTCCCGATGATCAGGACCAAGCTGAAGGCATCGAGGGCCGCTTCGAGTAATTGAGGCGCACCAGGACCAGGACCAGCGAAGGCATCTTACTCCACCCGCGCGAGAAGCACGGCGCCAACATCATCGCCGAGCTGGGGCTGAAGGGCGCGGATGCAGTCAGAACTCCAGAGTTTGGGCTGGAGGATATTTTCGAATTCTCTCCGCCATTCGTCCACGAGCAGGTCGCGAGGTGTCGGTCGCGCGTGGGAAGCGGTCTCCATCTGGCGCAGGATCGGACCGGCATCCAGCGGGCAGTGGGCATGTCGGCGGGCGACTCGGCCAAGCCGACGGAGTTCTCCTGGAAGTGGCTGCTGCGCCTCGGGCGGCACCTGGTCGGGACATCCGATCAGGGCGCGTTCGCGCCGAAGGTCGGCGCGAGGGCCCACGAGAAGGGCGCGATCCAGCTGAGGACCTTGTCGGACAGCGACCACGGCGGGAAGGAGGCAAAGCGCAAGAGCGCCGCGTGCGGGGTCATCTTCGCAGACGGCGTGGGGCTGGCGACGCTGGTGCGGAGGCAGGACCTAGCAGTCAGCTCAGGCGAGAGCGAGTTCTACGCCCTGAGCACCGTCGCGACGGACGGGGAGATGCTGAGGGACTTGCTCACGTGGCTCGGGTTCAGGGTTGAGTGGGCCCTGGCCACTGGCTCTTCGGCGGCTCGGGGGATGTCCCTGGGGCGGGGGGTCGGGATGGTCCGCGACCTGGGCGCGAGAGCGCTGTGGGTGCAGCAGGCGACCCGCCTGCTTGGCTTAAAGGTACCGAAGTGTAGGGGCAGCGAGAAACCTTCGGACACTGGAACGAAGTCACGCGCAGCAGAGGTGCACGAGCAGCTCTGCAAGCAGGTTGGTTTGCGTCGGCTGACGGGCGAGTTCGGAGCAGTTTGCGAGGTCAAGGTGAACGTACTGATCGAGAAGTTTCGGGCATCAGCTGCAGGAGACGTCGCTTTCTATTGCTTTGCATTGCTCTTCGTTGGTCTTCGCAGCTTTGCATTGCTTTGCATTGCTTTGCTTTGCTTTACATTATTTTGCATTGCTTTTTGTGGATTTGCATTGCTCGGAAATGAAGGCCTTGCGGCCGGTGTTGTCGACCCTGAAGGCGGGACCTATCCCAGGAACCCTGCTGGCGCCCCCCCCGGTACCCGCTGGGACCCGGGGGGGGCTGCCGTTCTCACCCGGGACCACCTCTCCACCACAGGCGGGACCTTCCTGGGGACCCCCGCGGGCGACCCCCCTGGAGGAGGCGGTTCCCTTGGCCGCTTGTCCACCGGGGTGATCCCCCCCAAGGGGCCCGCCAGGGACTCGAGAGGAGGGCCCCCCCCCCCTTAACCACCCCCACACCTCCCCCCCTCCGTGCCCCCCCACCTACCCCCTTCCGTGCACCCCGCTCGTCAGGGAGGGGAAAAAAGGCAGGGAATCGACCTAACAATGAGGTTTCTTTTCTCTCTCAGACCCTTTCTCTTTTGGGCGAGGAGGACGACGAAGACGGCGACAGCGTCGCACACACGTCGAAGTGTCAGCGGATTTGTGTTGCTTTGCGTTGCTGCGCATTGATTTGCATTACTTTGCATTGCTTTGCCTTGCTTTGAATAGCTTTGCGTTGCATTGCTGTGTATTGCTTGGAAGTGCTTTCCGCTTCTTTTCACTTCTTCTCATTGCTTTGTATTGCTCTGCATTGCTGTTCGCTGCTGTGCATTGCATTGCATTGTATTGCATTGCATTACATTGCATTGCATTGCATTCTTCCGCATCGTTTCACTCTGCGCATATTGCACCACGTGGAATGCACCACTTAGATGGCACTACATTGATTGGGCCACCTATCTTGCACAGCCTAGATTGCGAGAACTCGCTGTTTGGGATCCACATTGGCCATCATATATGTATAATCACCCCAGTGCGACCCTACCTAGAAGTTGGAGCCCCAAGGAAAGCAACATTAGTTGCTATGCTATGCTATGCTATGCTATGCTAGGCTAGGCTATGCTATGCTGCGCTATGCTATGATATGCTATGCTATGCTATGCTATGTCATGCTGCGCTGTGCTATGCTAAGCTATGCTATGCTATCCTATGCTATGCTATGCTAAGCTGCGCTACGCTATGCTATGCTATGCTGCGCTGTGCTGTGCTGTGCTGCGCTATGCTGCGCTATGCTATGCTATGCTATGCTGGGCTATGCTGGGCTATGCTATGATATGCTATGCTGCGCTATGCTATGCTACGCTATGCTATGCTATGCTGTGCTCTGCTATGCTAAACCTCAGCGAAGCTAAGATGAAGGTAAGCTAAGCTAAGATAAACCTGAGCTAAGATGAAGCTAAGCTAAGCTAAGATGAAATAAGAGAAGCTAAGATGAGATAAGCAACGCTAAGCTAAGGGGACGTAACTGGGGGAACCTCGGGGCGGATACTGTTGGAACCGCCCAGGCCGGTTCCCACTGCCCGGCCCTTTAAGCCAAGAGAGTAAGAACCCTTCTAGGCAGAGCCTAGGTAGGGAATATGTATGCTATGTAGCACATATATACATGTATATGTATGTATGTATATATATATAATGTATACATGTACGCATGTACACATATATATATATGTATGTATACAGAGATTAAGTAGGAGGAGGGAGAGGAGGAAAACGACGAGAAGGAACACAATGACTAGGAAGACGTAGGAGGGCGGCAACTTCCTCCTATGTTGGTTCGGCCTGTGTGGAAAAGGTACGACACTGCTCAGATCGTGTCCTCATCTCTTTCACCTATCGCTCTCTGCTGTCTTTTTTTTCCGAGCTGTTGAGCACCGCCTGCCTGAGCATGCGGGGGGCTTCAAGCCAGGCGAGGCCCCGCTATTTTCTATTAGTTGGGCTGGTTTATACGTTGAACTGGTACTTTTCGGCCCAGACGACAGCATCATGCGTAAGCCGCTACTCCAACCAAAATATTCTCTTCGCTTCTCCCTCCTCGTCCTCCTTCTCCTTCCTTCTCTTCCCTCGCTTCCCTCGCCCTTCCTCCTCCTTTCTCCTTCTCTTAGCTCCTCCTCCCCCCTCCCTTTCTTTCTCTCCCTCCCCCTTCCCCTTCCCTCTCTGACCTCCAGCCCTGCTTTGCTTAATAGAATCTCGATCTCTACTTTCCGCTTTGCTCCAATACATGACGCCACTCAGCAACACTGCAGTGATACAGTCGTTGTTGCGTGTTGTTATCATTTCCCTAAGAGTGGTCCGTTCGTCACTACTCTCACCTGTGGTGCCGCGTGTTGGCGGCCTCAGGTTGTCGCGATGCCCGATTCGATCTCCATCATGGCCAGTGGTATCCCCGTGCAGAGTTGGCGACATACGGGGCCCTTGCCTTTCAGCCAGGCCATGTCGGACTGCGGATCGCAAGTGGCCTTGACTTGTCCTGTCTTGTCTTGCCTTGTCTTGTCTTATCTTGCCTTGTCTTGTCTTGTCTTGTCTTGTACTCCTCCTCCTCCTCCTCCTCCTCCTCCTCCTCCTCCTCCTCCTCCTCCTCCTCCTCCTCCTCCTCCTCCTCCTCCTCCTCCTCCTCCCTCCTCCTCCTCCCTCCTCCTCCTCCTCCTCCTCCTCCTCCTCCTCCTCCTCCTCCTCCTCCTCCTCCTCCTCCTCCCCCTCCTCCCCCCCCGCTGGGGAGGGGAGGGGAGGGGGAAGGAGGAGGCCCGGCGCGGGCAGTGCAGACATTCACCCCACCGCCGCCGCCGCCGCCGCCGCAGCTGCGGCCCGGCGCGCCGCCTCCCCGCCCGCCCCGTGGCCCGAGAGCCGCCCTCGCGCGCGCGCGCGCGACGGGGCGCGGTCGCGCCCTGTCGCGCGACGGAGGGCGGGTGCGCGCTCGGGGCCACCGGCGGCGGATGCGACAGGCCCCGGCCAGGCGCGTGGCCGTCGCTCGTCGCTCGTCGCTCGTCGCCGCCGCCGCCGCCGCCGTCGCCGTCGCAAGGGCTCGTCGCCGTTGCCGTCGCCGCCGCCGCCGCCGCCGGCGCCGTGGCTGTCGTCGTCGTCGTCGTCGTCGTCGCCGCCGCCGTCGTCGTCGCCGTCGCCGCCGCCGCCGCCGCCGTCGCCGCCGCCGTCGTCGTCGTCGCCGTCGTCCTCGCCGTCGTCGTCGTCGTCGCCCTCGTCGTCGCCGTCGCGGGGGCCCTGTGCCCCAAGAGGGCGCAGGGCCGCCGCGGGCCAGGCTGGACGCCACCCTGGTCATCGAGAAGGCGGGCGCTCCCTCTGCGCCGCCCCTCTCGCTCCCCATGGCCGAGGAGAGCAGTACAGCCGGACCGAGGTACAGCCGGGGCTCTGGAGAAGGAACCCTTGTCGTTGGGGAGGGGCTCGGTGTTCCTTGATTGTTCGACAGTTTGCCTCGGGTTTTCTTTAGGTTGGTGTATGGGAAATCGAAGTTCAACTTATGGAAACGAGGGGCCTCGTTCCTTATTTCGGGTTCCTTAGGTCAACGCCCCGACTGTATGGGGAGAACATTCGGGAGGCCACGCGAGAGCACATGCTGGGAGACCACTCGGAGACCGTGCGGGGAGATACCTAGGGGGAGGCCCCACGGGGAGGCCTTGCGGGGAGACCCTGCCGCCAGACCCAGCCGGAGAGAGACCCTCTGCGGAGGCCAAGGGGGGGGATTCCAGTGCGGATCCAAGGAATTCGCGCGGACCTACGAGTTCTTATGCTTGTGTTAAGTCGGGCTTGTTCTCCACAGGAGGAATCTTCAGAAATAGTCAGAAAAAACTATATTTTGATTATTTTTGGGCATGTCTGGATTTTTTTTTTTTTTTTTCGTCCAACATCCCCTTGTAGGGGGACAGGCCCGACTTAAGCTTATGTCATTTTCGTTCCCCTTGAAACGCCGAGCACGTTTCGACCCGTGGCTGCAGTACTCCCGGGTGTGCCAAAGTCCTGGCTCGTCAAAGTCCCCGCTCGGGAGGGCAACGTCTGATTTTGCACTGGTCCAAAGTCCAGCTTGATCCGGCTTGATCCCGCTTAATCCCGCTTAACCCGCTTAATCCCGCTTAATCCCATTAAATCCGGCTCAATCCCGCTTAATCCGAGGCCCACTCCGGCGTAATAGCTCTCCAATGAGGCGTAATCCTCCTTAATCTTTCCGACGAAAACCTCCCAGTAGTTGCCTCCTAAACTATACGGCTGCCAGCACGTCACCTTTTCCGTTCGTCTCAGGTCCCGCCGAGACTTTGGGTGATGATGTTCAGGTCTTGTTCCAAGATCCGTGGGCTCCTCAACAAGAGTTGCTGCATCTCATCTTCCTCTTCATCTCCTCCTCTCCTCCTCCTCCTCCTCTTCCGTTGCCGTGCTTAGCACGCTCACTGTGTCATTCGATCGTCTCTGTTTCACCATATTGCCAACGCGCCTCTAGCGTGCACGGCTTCTTGCTTGCTTGCATCAAGTCACCGATTCCGGGGCTGGCAACGGCCCCCCTGGTCCTTCTTAGGAGCCATACGTGACCCTTGCAGACACGCTGTTTTCAGCCGGGCGCTCAACCGAGGACCACTGGGCTCAGGAGGGGCTTTGGATTTCCGGCCGTTCCTTACACTTAAAGTCGGGGAATTTAATCGCGGCCGAAGCTCGCCGTGGCAAGGAAAGCCCCTTCGTTCCTTATTTAGCGTTCCTCCTGGCAGTGCCATTCGTCGAAGAAGAATCACTCGGAATGAAGTGCCAGTTCCGGGGAAAGGGTCCAGAATTGCTGAGGATCCACGTCGTGACAAAGTCACGATGTCGGGGATGTGGGGACAGTCCGCTATTGATCGGGGGTGGACAGAACCCTCAACAGTGACACATCGATTAGTGAATTGTCCATTTTCGGTTCTCGAGATGGCGCCGTGGCCGTTATTTTCCAGGCTTGCGCCCGCCAGGTTTGGGCCTCAGGTCATTTTCACTAAACCACGTTTTACTGAAGGGGGGTCTGTCCATCCCCGAATTGACATTCCCCAGAATGCAGTTATACACTGCCGCCGTGCCTGGCCAGGGCCGTCCTGGGCCCTGGCATGGCACGTGCGCCCTCCTCGCCGAGGCCAGGGAACCTGCACGCTATCTTGCGGCCCAGGGCGGCCCTGGCCAGGCACTGTCGCGCTGGTGGTGTACTTCACCACCCGCCAAACCACCCCAACCCAGCCCGAAGGCTTCCATTTGCCCTCCATTTCCAGTGGGGGAGGGGGGGTCGGGGAACATAGGGAAAACACCTATGGAGCCCATCCTCCCCCCAACCCGATATTCGGGTCTTCGGGTTGGGTTGGGGTGGTCTGGTAGGTAGTCAGTAATGGTGCTTCTGCGTACTCCAGATTTCGTAATAAGAGGGAGGGGGTCAAAACCATCCCAGACCAGAAGTTTTAGACCCCCCCCAGACCGTCCATGAAAGGGCGACACTTTGCCCCGACCCCCCCCGAGCCCTGCAAGGCAGCTCAAATCGGACCCCCCGCTTGATGTGACCCCCCTGCTTCATGATGGAATCCGGAGTATCCCTGTCACTTTCGGGGGGATCCATGGGACGGTGGACAGCGCAGTGTGGGGCCGCCTCGCGAGCCTCTGCCGAGAGCGACTGTGGGAGCCCTCGGCGGCCGCCTGCCCGCCGCTTCCCACGCCTGCCGAGGCCGCCTCCGTGGACCGTCGAGCGGCAGGGCCCACGCGCGTGACGTCTAAGTTTAGAGGGTGAGGAGGAGGAGGAGGAGGAGGAGGAGGAGGAGGAGGACGGAGGAGGAGGACGGAGGAGGAGGAGGAGGGGGAGGAGGAGGGGGAGGAGGAGGAGGAGGAGGAGGGAGGAAGGAGGAGGGGAGGAGGGGAGGAGGAGGGGGGAGGATGAGGAGGAAGGAGGCGGGGGGAGGAGGCGGAGGAGGAGGAGGACGACCGAAGACGAAGACCTAAACCTCCCGCGGGTCGGGGTTCTTCCTCCCCTGCGCGGGGGTGTCGGGGGTGCGCTGGCGCAGCCCACGGCGCCGCGCTGGCGCCCGTCGAAATGGGCTCCGTGTTCTCTAGTTTTTTTCATGTGTCGTCCTGTGGTGTTGCTAGCGCATCTGGACGCTCTGCACGAGCGAAATGGGTACGGAAATAATGTGTATAATGCCCAACAGCGGATCCTGTCATTTTGAACAGGACTCGCTGTCCACGCCGCTGCGGCCTGTGTACATTCGAGACAGAAGGCCGCCTGCCCAACAGCGGCCGCTGTTGGTTTGGGACAGCATTTGTTGTTGGGCACTGTACCCATTCTTTCCGTACTTGATTCGTGACTTTAATTGGTTTTAGGGTTTTAACAAATGGTCGCAGCCACGCAGAGGGCGTGCGTAGCGACGCTCCAAATGCTCGGTCTCCAGCACTTCTACGTGGCGGCACGCGTGGCGACGGGGGCGTCGCCACGCAGAGCTTCTAAAGACCAAACATTTTGAAAACCAATTGTTTCCACTACTAAAGTACCCACTTCGGGCGTCCAAAGCTGAGGCCGAACACGGAGTTGTTCCTCGTCCAAGGTTTCTGCTGGCAAACCTTTCGTTATTGTGTTCGGCCGCCTGCTGTGTCCCCGCCCACCACGCCGGCGCAGCAGCGCAGAGTGCACGAGGCGGATCGGAAGACCCACGGCAGTTGACGCGCGGTCCAGACACGAGTGGGTCTTCCACTCGACCTCGTCGTTCCCTAGACTCCTGGGGGGCTCCGAGGGGCCTCCCGAGGGCCGCCCTGGGGCTTCTCGGGGGCCCCCCGGGGCCTCTTGGGGCCACCTTGGCCCGTCCGATGCTTTCGGACGCTGTCTGTTGGGGTCCCTGTGGGGGCCTCTTGAGCCTCTTGGGGGCCTCTTGGGCCGTCTCAGATGCACCTGGGGGTGAGTTTTGGGCTGTCGGAAGGCACAAAAGGCAGGGAACGCGAAAGTCAGTGAACCACCATCTGGAATTCAGTGATTTTGGCTCCCTCGCGCCCTCCTGGAGGGCCGCTTGGAGCTGTCGAGGGCTGTATCGGGGGCCTGTTGAATCATCTTAGTACTCTCTTGGCCCGTCTGACGCTTTCGGAGGCTGTCTTGGGGGTCTCTCTGGGCCGTCTTGGAAGCGCTTTTGTGCCGTCTTGGAGGTCTCTTGAGCCGTCTTGGGGCTGTCGGGCTGTGTGTTGGGGCCTCTTTGGCCGTCTTGAGCCCCTTTTGGGCTGTCCTGGATGCCTCTTGGCTTGTGCTGTCGAGAGCCAAAACGGCAGGAACGCGAACATCATAAAAAACAGGTTAGCCAACGTGGACCCCAAACAGTGTTTGTTCTAGCAATATATGCTGTGCATTATATGTCGAGCAATATATGTGGTGTAATATATGCGGTGCAATCTTCTGTGGTGCGATCTCTGTGATGCGATCTATCTTGTGAACTATTTGTTGTGCAATGTAGGGCGCGATCCATGGTGTGCGCTATACGCGGTGTAATCTGTGTTGTGCAATGTGTGTTGTGTGATCTTTGTGATGCAATCTATTTGGTGCAGTCTTTTTGGTGCCACCTATGCGGTGCAATTAATTTCTGTTCGCAGTGAGTTGTCCACTCCACTGCTCGCGCAAACATCCCACCCACCCACCCGCAACTTGGTTTGCAAAATCTCTTAAGACCGTGACGGTGGGTACCACATGGCACTTGGCAACAACAGCGACGCCGACGACGACAGCGACAACGACGATGACGACGCCGCCGACAACGACTACGACGACACCGACGACGTCTCCAACGACTTCGACGACGCCGACAACGACGACGACGACGACGACACCGACGAAGACGACGACGCCGACGCCGACGACGACGACGCTGACAACGACGACAACGACGACGGCGGCGACGACGACGACAACGACGACACCGACGACGACGACGACGACGACGTCCACGACGCCGACGACGACGACGACGACGGCGGCGACGACGACGACGCCGACGTCGACGACGACGAAGACGACAACGACGCCGACGCCGACGACGAAGACGACGACGACGTCGCCAACGAAGACAACGAGGAAGGAGGGAGGACGACGACGGCGACAACGACGACAACGACGAGGGAGGAGGGAGGACGGCGACGACCCGAACGACGAAGAAGGAGGAAGGACGGCGACGCCGACGACGGCAACGACGAGGGAGGAGGGAAGACGACGACGACGACGACGACAACGACGACGACGACGACGACGGCGACGAAATAGGAGGGGCGACGACGAGACGCCGACGACGGACGACGACGACGACGAGGGAGGAGGAGGAAGGACGACCACGGCGACAATGACGACGGAAACGACCACGACGCCAAAGAGGACGACGACGACGAACACGAGGAAAGACAGAGGACGACGTAGGCGACGACGACGACGACGCGGGAGGAGGGAGGACGACGACGACGACGACGACGACGACGACGACGCAAGAGCGCGCGCGCACGCTTTTGTTGAAGATCCGTGTTGCGAAACCTTGTGTTTTTGTAGGTTTTTTGGACACACGATTTTGAAATCCTTCCGAAACCGATGGGTTTTGAAGGTTTTCGGCATACGCGCGGGACGACGCGCGCGTCTGCACTTCGTCCCATTTTTTGCAGGGGATTCTCGCGACGGCACACGCGCAAGGGCGTTCGACAGATTTCGACATGAGCGCGCGCGAAGCCCATGGTTTTCTTAAGATTTCGCGAGAGCTTTCGCGGAAGCTTTTTTAGCAACTCTGTGTTGCGAAACCTTGTGTTTTTGTATGTTCTTTGGAAACTCGATTGCGACATCCTTCCCGCACCCAAGGTTTTTGAAGGATTTCGGCATGCGCGCGCGACGACTCGAGCGTGTGCACTTCGTTTCATTTTTTGCAAGGGATTCGCGAAAAAGTGCTATGTTAGAACAAAAAAAGTCACCGCATACTGTTTTTTTACAAGGGAACCTCAGGGGGGGAAGCTGGCCTAGCTGGGATGGTATGATTTCATACTTAGGATGGACGAGTGTGCATAATACATATATATATGAAATCGCATTATCCCAGGGGGAACCGATAAGTCCGGGGGGGGGTAGAGTCTATTCTCTTTTTAGAAAGGAGAATGAAGTTGGAGCGATCTATGTGGCGCAGTCCATGTGGCGCGATCTGTGTCGTGTAATGCACTTGGTGCGATCTATGTGGTGCGATCTATGTAGTGCGATCTCTAGTTTGCAATATTTGTGGTGCAATCTGTGTGGTGCAATATATCTATATATATATATATGTATATATATATATATGTATATATATATATATATATATATGTGGTGCAATCCATGTGGTGCAATCTATGTAGTGCAAGGCGAGGCCGCGACGATGCGGCGACGGGGCGGCGACGGCGACAACTTAGCCGCCAGACCGTCAGTCACACTGGCTTAGACGACGGGCGGCGACGAGGTGGCGACGGGGCGGCGAAGGCGACGGCATAGCTGCCAGACCGCCACACTGGCCCAGACGACGGGCGGCGACGAGGCGGCGATGGTGCGGCGACGGTGACAACACAGCTGCCAGACCACCACGCCGGCCCAGACTATGGCCCAGACGACGGGCGGCGACGGCGGCCACAGGAGGCTTTCCAAGAGGGCCCCGCGGGCGCCTCAAGCTGGCCCAAGCCCCCCAGGACGGTCCAAGGGCCCCAGGACGGCCCAAGAGGGCCCCCAGACGGCTCCAGAGGGCCCCCAAACGGCCCCGAAGGCCTCCAAGAGGCCTCCAAGATGCCTTCCAGATGCCTCTGAGATCATGTGACACTTCCGCTCCAGAGGACCGCTCTCTCCGTTCCCGTGCTGCCCCAGGTTCTAACACGCCCCAGCGTGCCGCTGGCATGGCGGCGGATTCGGATCATCGACTGCTTCGGACTCCAGGGCCCTCGCGGATCGATCTGGGTCGAGTTCGAGAGGTCCCGTGCAAAACTCGGGTGATTCGGCTGGCTGGTTTTTCCTCACTTCTTTTCCCACTTTCTACTGAGTTTGAATCTCTCTGTCGGCGCCGAGGCGCCACCGCCTAGCTCTTCGTGGGGCCGTCCCCAGGGAGGAGTAGGCGCCGTGTCCGTGTGTTCGTGTCTGCGCAAAGATGGGTTCGAGAACCCCCAGAACTGCTTTCTCAGTCCGTGGGCCCCGCAGGTCTGGACCCCCTCCCCGTCACGGCTTCCCCCAGGGCCGTAGGCGACCCGATGATGATAATGATGATGATGATGATGATGATGATGATGATGATGATGATGATGATGATGATGGATGA